>PVHX01011725.1:0-62682 GCA_004024805.1 Geosciurus inauris
CGGTCCATAGAAGCCTTGTGCTTCTTATTAGAATAAGATCACTCATTGTTCTAGCATCAGAAAAATTGTCAGCTGTAAAGCTGGCAGGGAGGGCACAGACTCATTTCATTCCTAATGCTATCAAAACCTCAAGAATATTTAAAAAATAAACTGGAGGTAATTTAAATTCTTATGCAAATGTAAATAAAACATCTGTATATAGCCCGCACGTGGTTCTACAAGGCCAAAAAGCAGCACAGCTGTACCAACCCATGCAGGCCTGGGCGTCAGACCCAGTGCCAGGGCCACTGCTGGTCTCCGGTAGCCTGCTGCGAGTGGGAACCAGCAGGTGCCAGCTGGGCCTGGCTCTCCTTGACCCTGTCCTACTGTTTAAAATCTCATCTTTAGTGGCAAACCGCTACTGGATCATACATACAAAATATTACTTACCTCCTGAGGACGCAGCAGCTAAATAAAACCTCCATGCATATGACTTAAACTTAAACCTGTATACTGAAGTAAGAATCTGACTGGCTAATTCCACTTTCCAGGCAAATAATAAGGTATGGTGTCTAGTCATCTTACAATTTAAACTAATAAAAGAGGTGAATGCAGGGTTATTATCCAAATAAAAGCATGTAGGTCCATCATTAGCCAGAGTTTTGCTCTATTAATTTTAAATCTGGGTAGAAAGGCTGGCTGGCTGTGGGGTCAGAGCTCCCACAAAATACCTGCACCTCTCTGCCTGGAGCCATTTATCCATCTAATCAGATTTCTCTCTCTCATCTCTCCCTTTTCACAGTTGCTTTATTTATACTGCTATAACTTAATGTAACGGGATTTTTTCCTCCTAACAAATCATTCTGGTTTTTTCCAAAGTGGGGCATGACTTTTAAAAAGAGATAACGTTAGCCATTATCTCATTACTGTGAGCTCTGCTGCGATGAAGCCAAACACTACCCGTTGCCATGGAAACAGGCCTGCTCTGCGCACCCTGGCCCCATTCTCGGCTTAGGCTCACTCTCTCTCCTTGCAGCCCCCGGGGGAAGCAGGGTGGCATCGTTCACCAGAGCCTGGCCTCCCAATGGAGGCACTGGAGACGCAGGTCCTCAACACATTCTGTGTGGCGCTTGCTTGCGCTGTGTGCTTGTCAATAGGGCTGTGCGTTCAGAACGAGGCCCAAACGCTCTCTCGTCCCAGTCCAGCGTGGTGCCCTGTTCCTACAAGCTGCAGATCTTCTGCACTGGTGTAGCCCTTGGCTGGCGTGCCCCCAGGCTCTGCAGAGCTCTGTCTGGCTGGGGGCTTCCTTCTCTTCATCGGGCCTTCTAGGCCCATGTGGTGGGACCTTGAGAGGGGCCCACGGCTTCCTCTGGGAGACTCGACAGGGACATTTGAAGGCTTTCCCCCAAAAATGACTCTAGGTGTGAGCTCACATTCCTGTCGGATCTGTCTGCAGGCCATGGACGAGGGCAGGACCCACCACCAGCCAGGCGTGGGGACCATGGCCCACAGGCTTAGGCCTGTGCCCTCTGACCTGGCTGTCCAGGTGCAGCCTGCCCTGCTCCCTGCCATGCAGGATGGCCATGTTTCCCACAGCCTGAGGGTAGATGGTGGCCCTTGCCTTCCAGTCCTTCCTGGAGACGTGGCTGGAGCATCAGGCTGGAATTGTTGAAGAGGCCTCCTCTCTGTGGCCTTTTCTCGCAGGGGTGGCAATGGCCTTCCTTCTTCCTTCCTCTAGAGGGACTGGTGGCTTCTAGAAACATCTGTGACTTAGAGAAGGGACAGCTGCCAGCAACGGCAGTGGTGCGAGCACACGCTACAGGTGG
This sequence comes from Geosciurus inauris, assembly GCA_004024805.1. Lineage (NCBI taxonomy): Eukaryota > Metazoa > Chordata > Mammalia > Rodentia > Sciuridae > Geosciurus > Geosciurus inauris. The sequence continues at coordinate 1,806 of PVHX01011725.1, forward strand.
CGGTCAGACTCTAGCCCGTTGGTGGCTTCCCCAGGCACAGGTGACGCTGCCATGTGCACACAGGCTCCCACTCTGTGCCTCTGGGTGGGTGCGTGAACCTTCCAGCCTCACAGTGCAGCGAAGGGGTGAGACGTGTCAGTGATTAACTGTAATTTTCCTCAGACAAAAAATCCACATGGCCCAAACTCGGCTCCCTTGATGGCAGGACTATTCCGAGCCGTTGCTAGTGCCTGTCCTGGAGCTAAAATGCTTCTTTCTCAAAACTGAAACTCCGATAAAAGGGAATCGGTTCCCAGTTCCTGAAGGGCTGTGGCTACCCCAGAACCTCCCACTGCAGAGCCACCTGTGTCCGCTCTGGGCCTCTGCGGCTCCAGGGTGGGAGCCCGGTGGACTCTGCCTGAGCTGCTCCACGCTATCATCTCAGCATCCGTTCATGGGGACTTCGTGAGCGGGTGACTGAACTGAAAATAGAAAGGTGGTCTCCACGCTCCTCGCCTGGGTCTTGATCAGAAGCCGTCTGAGAACCCCAGGGGAGACCTGTGGGCCCACGGCAACGGACGCTCCTCTCTGGGATGACCCCAAGACTCCTCTGCGGTCATCCATGGTTCTTGGTGACCCACTACCCAGGGCATAGAGAGAGGGAAGGTGTGGCCTCATGCGAAGCTTGGGACGGGAACAGAAGACAGAGGACGGTGGGCCTGCTGCAGGCATCTCAGGCGCGTCTCAGGCCTGCCCCCTGGACCCCACAGGTCCAGCTAGGGCCATAGCACCCTAAGCCTCTCCCTGACTATGACATGCCCTTCCCGAAGCCCAGCCATCACAGTGTCCCCCTCCATCTGCCTGGTTACCTGGAAACAGATGGCTCAGTGACTTTATCCACCTACAAGCTGAGACACAGCCCTGGCCAGTCTGTCTTTGCAAGAGCTTCTGGGCTCCTGTCACCAAGCCAGCCTGGCTTTCCTGGACCTACTTTCTAAAGCACCCACCTTTGCTTATTCCAGAAGTGTGCCTTGGACCTCTCCCAGCCACTCACATTACATGTCCCCCTACATGCTTGGTGACTTTAGCACACTGAGCACAGTCACTGGAACATGGTTGATGTTCTCCAAATCTTCATTTTTACCTTTGAATATGGACAGGTCATGTCCCGGTGCTCAGGTAAGAATGATTCCCAGCACAGCCCCATCGTACCTGTGACTCCCCTTCACAAGCTCACAAGCTCAAAAGCTCCAGCACTCACCCGCAGGCTCCCCTCCCACTGCGCGGCCAGAATCAGCTGGCCGCTGTCCCCAGCAGTGGCAAGGCCGAGCTGTCCTTTTCGCACTGTGTCTACAGTTGTCTTCCTGCTTGACACGACCTTACCTGTTTCCGCTCCTCGGAGTTCAGCAGGAGATAGCGCGGGTCAAACACAATTTTGTGTAATTCTTTCTCCCAAGTAGAAAACGCTGACACCTGGAGAGAGACATTCAATGGAGTTGGTATTAGCATCGGATACGGAGCTGGAGCCGTGCTGAAAGGATCGGCGGTTAAAAAAAAGGCAGCCTGAAGTACAACAGGTCCAGCGATGCCGTGTTGTAGGAAAGCATAACATTCCAAGAAAATCAATCCTTAGAACATTAGGAAATTTAATTTCTAGACTCATGACACTGCGCCTTCGGGGGGTCTCCCAGACTGAGCCTGTCTGCCGGCCCCGGTCTCTGTGGCTGAAGCACAGCAGCCAGTCTCGAGAGCACAGAGGGTATTTGCCAAAGTTCTCAGAACCTGTAGGTCACAGCAGAGGGAGATGTCTTATAAACCAGCTGGGTTAGAAGAACTTTGGTTGGTATTTTAATCAACATCAAGCACTTTTAGGTGGGTTATTATTTAAAGCACAGTATTTCATTTTGTAGTAGTTTCAGCATTATTGAAAATTTGCTAGAACATTGCAAGAGGCTCCCACACCTCCACTCCCAGTACTGGAGAGGTCAGTGGGCCAGGCTCATCACCACCGTCGTCCACCCCCGTGCTTCACAAGGCCTGCAGTCCCTGCAGCCACACCTCATTTCCCTTTCTGCTCAGGACCCCTCGTGACTGTCAGTCTGCAGCCCCCTTGGGCTCCTCTACACTGAGCAGTTTCTCAGACTTCCTGGTCTTTGATGACCTTGTTGTTTGGGGTGCTGGTCAGTGTGTTGTGGGATCTCTGGGCTGGGATCGGCCGGGGTTATGCGTCTGGGAGGAAGACCATAGAGCCGTCGTGCCTTGTGACACGTCATGTAGTGCATCACATCAGAGTCCCCGCCATGCACGGCACTCAGCACTGGGGCCTGGACCTCAACACCTGGCTGATGAGTGTCCGTGCCTCCACCTCCAGGTTTCTCTGCCCTTTGCACTCTGCACCCCGGATGGAGGCGGACAGATCAGCCCACACTCAACAAGCTCTGCTAGCTGAGCTCAGGGGCCACAAAAGTGGTTTGGATTCTTCCACATTCACTCACTTATTCAGCTGTTGCTTTGCAGCTGTGAGGACACCTGGATGTGTAGCTCATATTCTCATGATCTCATTCTGCTGCATAGACTTGGCTGCTCAAACTGCTCCAGCACCAGCCTTGGGAGTCCTTAGCGGGCTCCCGCGGCTGACGTGTGCTCCTGACTCTGCTTGGCCAGCCTGCCACTCTCTTCAGCTCTGCATGGGGCTCCAGGCTCAGCTGGAATACGCCCTGCCTGAACCCCAAGCTAGTCCTTCCTGCAGGAAGCCCTGGCTCCTCTGTCCCAGGCAGCTGATGGGAACCACATGCAGGCGGGTGGCTGCTACGGGACCCAGCTGACGAGGGAAGGCTTGCCTAAGTCATTTAAAAACAATTCATTTGTCCAGAAACAAGGACTGAAGATAAACTCTGCCTTGGTCCCATGCTGGGTGTTGAGAATTCAGAGAGAATAATTCAAGGCCCCTGATATCAGGAGGCCCTGGTAGGAGAAGGCAGAACGAAAGGACTCGAGAGGGGACTGGCCCCGCAGCAGACAGGCCTGGATGCCCTGGGACAGAGCAGCTGCAGGGGCGTCTCGAGCACCAGCTCTTGTGGGGTTCCTCCCACGTTCCCCTCAGCACTGACGCCTCTGGAGGGGAAGAGCCTGCCATGCCCGAGTTGTGGCAGCCTGGCACCCCCACTGGGGACGGATGGGCCAAGCTCTGTCACACCCACTGGAAGGTGACCGAGGTTTTGTGCATAAAGAAACCTCACTGGAGTCGGGGCCACGTACAAGAGAGCCAGAGAAAACTGCTCGGCTTCGACCCAGCTCCACCAAGCCTCTCCAGAAAGAGGCAAGAGGTTTTGCATTTGCTCCTGGGGACAATTCAGCTTCAAGACAAATGGATTCCATTTAAGTAAAGTAGTCGGGGGATTTCAGAGATGGCTAAAACGTGAAGACAGAAGTCCTGTCAGCGCCGGGTGCCAGCCAGTCATCTCGGGGTGAGGACGTGGTCAGACCTCGACAGGGAGCAGCCCTCCACAGCAGGCACCTGCGCTGTTAATCTTCTCTCCTAGAAAACCTCTTCCGAGTATGTTTCAATCATTGAATCAGCAAAGGCCAGCGATCCTAATGGCCAGGGGAGAGGGTGGGTGCAGTGGGGCGTGTGCTGGAGGGTGGGTCCCCAGCCGAGGAGACCCCTGTGGAGGCAGTCCAGGGCCCCTTGCTGTCATCGGGGCAACTGGCTCCCACCTGAGACTGGCACCTGGGGACACCATCATTCCTGTGCATGCATAGACACATGTGCCATCCACCTGTCTGTCTGCACAGACCCTCCTGGGTGTCCAGGGAGAGCAGCTGCTGTCCAGCCAGGTCACAAGGAGCAGGGTCTGAACAGGGCTAATTCCTGCCTCAGATACAGACCATTACCTCCGACCGTGTCTCTCCAGATTTGATAAACAAGCGGCATGCGTTTCTCTCTCACTTCCTTGGCAGGTTAGACTGGCAACAGTAAACCTGGGACACCAACTGTTGGTCAAGGTCAAGGTCGTGTCTCCTTGTCCAGGCGTGAATGTCCTGCAGAAGGTGCCACCTGTCTCAAGGGTGCTCATCTCTGCTCCAGGCTCCGGCCCTTCCCTGCTGACTGTCCCTGAGCTGTGCCCCGTGGGGATAGGACTTGGGAGGTGACGTTGTTGCCTTCAGTCTATTGAGGGGATAAGGGGTGGGGCTCCAGTATGACAGGTTGTGGGTGTGGAAAACACAGGAAGGAAATGGGCAGGCGTGACTTCCTGCTGTGTGCAGCTGCCAGGAGAGCCTGGGCCTGCCCCTGGCGGTTGCCCTCCCACCAGCTCATGCTGGCCCATGCCTGGGGCTTTCTGCCCTTTCCTGCCACTTGTCTCTCCTCTCCCTTCTTGTGCCCCTGGTCTCAGGAAAATTAGCCACAATTCTCAGCCAGGGATGCAGCAGTCCTTCCCCCACAATGTGGGTGGGATTCTGGGATGTCACCAAGACCACAGGGGACGTGTGGAAGTGACACGGGGCAGTGGGATCTCCGGTCTCCTCTGCTGAGCCGCCAGCTCCTCCTCTAGGCACCCCGTGGGAAGGGTCCTGCTCTCTCTCTGCCCAGCGCTCAGCCTGCCCCTGGGCTGCACCAGCGCTCAGCCTGGGAACTGCGCCTTTCCCCTTTAGTGCAGCGCTCCTGGAGCACGCTGCTGTGTCTTTTCTTTCTGGATCCAGTGTCCCAAAGATTAAAGGTGACTTTAACCTTCCAGGATAAAGGGACCAGGCTTGGTGAAAGGGGTTGGGCCCTGTCTTGTTCTAGAAGGTGGGCCCCCTGGGCCTCAACTCTGCCAAGAGCAGCCCTGCATAGAGGAGTATGTGGCCCAAGTGGACCACCAGCTAGGGGGGCGACTCACAGACAACATGCCCAAACTCGACAGAGACCTGTTCAACCAAGGATGGGCAAGTGGGACCCTACCTACTAACTCCCGTCCCTTCTCAGGTACAGGTGCCCTTAGAGATTAGAGACAGAGTGGTCAGCATGCAGAAAGCCTGTGAGCCCAGGTAAATTGCAGGTAAATGCAGAATTGAGCAGAGGGGTTCATTTTCTTTCCTGTTTTAATAGGTAAAATTTCACACAGTTATTCCATAATATACTCAGCTGACTTCATTTGCTTTTGAGGATCACTTTCACATTAGGGACAGTTAAAATCCCATCTAGAAGCTGTAGTGGGCAGGCCACAATCCCCCAAGGGGGCAGCTCCATCATTAGAGCTGGACACAGCTGTTGTGAGTGAGGCGTCAAGCCGGAAGCACTGAGCCAGCAGCTAGAGCCCAGCATCCATTGAGAAGGGGACAGAGCCCCACAAGCCCAGAGGAAACTTGAAGGAAAAGAAGAACAATGTGGTTTTTAAAACGATATGTAGTAAATATTTACACTCCTTGGTATTCAGTGCTAGCAAAACACATTCTCAGGGATTCTCAAACATCACTGGTGGGAGAATAAGCTGAATTTAAACAACCTTCTCAAAACAATTGGGTAACACTGATCAAATGTTTACAGACCAAAGGAAACAAATTCCACACACGTACATACACACACACAAGACGACCTTCTATATGATCGGTCAAGTATTATTTAAAGTAACAAAATGGTGAAATCTACTGAATAAATTAAAATGCAAGATTTTTAAACTGACAATGAATGGAGTAGTATGACCTCAAAAGTGCTGAGAGTTTACACCAACCAAGAGAGATCCAGGTCATAAACCAGGTGCGGCCCCGTGAGAGGGACTGCCAAACAAGCCACACGCTCCACTGCAGCTCCGTATTGGTTATGCTGGAAGACAAAAGTCTTTGGCTTTGATTTTCCAAACTCTGTTTTCATCTTAATTTATGTTTGCAGTGCTAGGGATGGAACCCAGGATCTTGTGCATACAAGACCAGAGTTCTGCCACCAAGTTTATTTCCAACCCCTAAAAATATATTTTTAGAGGAATAAAAGGTCTGAAAAAAAATACACCCCCTGGTAGAAATAATTGCCTCTTTTTTATTTTTATTTTTTGGTACCGGGGATTGAACTCAGGGGTACTCGACCACTGAGTCACACCCCTAGCCCTATTTTGTGTTTTATGTGGAGACAGGGTCTCACTGAGTTGCTTAGCGCCTCGCTGTTGCTGAGGCTGGCTTTGAACTCACGATCCTCCTGTCTCAGCCTCCCAAAGTGCTGGGATCACAGGCATGTGCCATTGCACCTGGCAATAATTGCCTCTTAGGGCAGGATTTAGGGTGATTTTTTTCTTGATATTTCTTGATTGATCAGTTTATCGATCACATGTGATGTGTGCGTTCATGGGTGTAGCATGACATCACTCACACTCTGAGCTTATATGTATGAACTACTTTTATCACATCACCTTATGTTATGAGCCACATGTTAAGTGCCTGTGAGTCTCACAAGAGCCACCGTAGGAATGTGATCAGCTGAGCGTCCCCAGCCCAGGCTTGGGCATGAAGCACACAGTGCTGGTCCCAGAAATCAGTCTCCTCTGCACAGCTCAGCAACTCACCTGTGAGGACGAGGACCAGCTCTGGCCAGAGCTTTGAGTGGCAATGAGCTCATGTGCCTAGGGCAGGAGGGGCCCAGACTTGACCCACGGTGGGGCACAGAGGTGGGGGCCGGGCTGCCCTTCCTGCCGCCTGGGTAAAGGCAGGGAGCCACCATCCTGCCCACACCAGCCTGGCACCACCCCTTGTGCCAGAAGGCTGTCTCAGGGTAGGTAGAGACCGCCAGGCCAGGCCAGCGTGGGCCATGGCCTGTGAATTCTTCCTCACTGTGACATGATCTGGTCTAGCCCCAGGGACTCTCATGCAAGTTGGCCAGCATCATCCAAGGTCCCCAAGGCTGACACCACCACTGGAAAACAGCCCAAGGTTGCTTGCAGAGGGATGTGAGGACTCTGGGCGCACTCTAGGACCCAAGTCATGTTCTAGGGTCCTCAAGGGCCTTTTCTCTCATGGCCCCTGCGTAGGAACTGCCTACTTCTAAAGGACGCTACAAAGGAAAACATCCTAGGGAAATGTCCCTACTGGACTCAGCTGGACAGGCAGCTAAAACCTGCTACTGATTCAAACGGGCCCCTTTATAGACCCAAGATTTAAAAGAAAGCTCCATTGTGATTTGTACCCAAACCAGGACAGAACACACAAACTGCCTGGAGCCACGACTGACCTGCTGCAGGAGCAGGTAACCAAAGCCCCTGCTCAGGATGCCCAGGGAGTAGCTCCAGCTCTGCCCTCGGCGGACCACTAAGAAGTGCCTGGGGCCTGGCTCCTCATTCCGAGAGTGCACGAGGCTCTGAGCTGAGTACTGAGCAAATGCGATAAGAAGTCCTATGAGTCACTGACCCACGGAAGAAGTGACCTTGCAGGCCTCCTTCTTCAAGCAGCTAGAACTCTCCCAAGGCTTAGCTATCGGATTCTCATGCAATCTGCTGGCATATTTCATAAAGCCCCTAATCGTAAACAGTGGCAGTGTTTAGTGGCCTGGGCTGTGGATTGGACTGCTCTCTCTATCTGCAAGTGAGCGTGGGCTCCTGATGGCCCTGCGAGACGGGGCAGCCTCCGCCTCCCCAGGGTGAACGCAGCGCGGCAGTGGCTTCCTCTCCTTCTTGCCCATTCTCACTTAAGAATCTCAGAATCAGAGGCTGAAATGAGCCACCCACCCCCAACAGGTCAAGAACGCACTGGCTGGCATTGGTGCAATCCCTCAGCAAGGCCTTCTGGACAAATTCGAGAGCCTGCGTGAACTCAGCCCTCCAGCGTCTCTGGCCCCTGGCTGCGTAAAACTCTGCTGGTAAACTGGGCGTGCTGGTTTCCAAAATGAAGAGATGGAGCCATTAGACAAAAAGATGAAATGAACTGTGTTGCTCTCCTTCTCAACAGTTCATAATGCCAACACTTCCCAGCGAGAGAGATCACTCTCCTTCCAGGCAATGCCCTTGCACCAGCCTGGCTAGGTCAGCTCAGACATGGCGCTAGGTGGACTTCTGCAATGTCCCCACAGTGGGAGATGGGTGGGAGCGAGGGCAAGAGGCTCTGCACGGTCTGACAGCCAGCGCCGGGCCTGCGAGTTCACGGGAGCACCTGCTCGCCTGCAGGGCACAGGACCCAGTCCTCTGGGCAGAGGGGGCACTGTGTCTCGTTCACATGGTGCCCAGTGGCCCCTGCGCTAGAGCTGCTCTGCAAACAGGGGTGCAGGGAGCCAAAGCAAGTAGCAGCCCCCGCGGAAGGCCGAGAAGCTCCCCCAGGACTCAGTGGGGACCGCCACTGTGCCTGTCCAGGGATGCAGGAAGGGGCACCAGCCCTGCCTGGAGTGGCCTCCATAGCTCAAGGAGGAAATCCCTGGGAAATCCTGGAGTACATCCTGGGCACCAGGCCGGGGCAGGGACCTGGGATTCCTCAATCTTCCAGGAGCATGGCCTGGCAAGGGGACTGATAATGTGGCAGGGACGGGACCCTGCGTGGGGGGTCATGAGCAGCCTATGGAGGGCCTCTCAGAGAAGGGTCAGAGTTGCTGCCTGGACCCCTTCTCCAGACCTAACATGGGTTCCTCAAGGGTGCTTGTGTCCCGCCTCCTTCCTCCCAGCTCCTAAAGCCAAGCCCTGCACCTTCCCCTCAGGAGCATGTGTGTATAAGTAGATGCACACCTCTGAGTCCTGGACCTCTGAGTCCACAATGCCAGGGAGAGGGGCCCCAGCAGGGGTGGGAGCACTCCTTCCTGCTGAATCTGGAAGGGCTGGAGCTGCCTTTGGGTCTCAGGTAGCTGACCGCTCAGAATGGCCCACCCCCAGAGGTCCAGAGCAGCTCTGCCATGCTCTTCCTAAGGCCCTGCACCAAGTTCCAGCTGCACCTGCTTCGGAGGGGCCAGGCAGGAAACAGCCCGGGGCTGTGAGAACTGCAGAGAGATTTGCTTTGAATTCACAAGGCCATTCCAGTGTTCATTAGAATCATCTTCACTGGAAGGTTCCACGGCTACCTTCTGTGCTCAGCCTCATTTTCCAAGGAAATCCAACTGGGTTGCAATATTGTATCTGGCTCATTTTATACCCAAAAGCCAAAGCAAGAAATTAAGAGTTGTTGGAAAGAGATTCAAATATAACCCCCTCCACTCAAAGTGAGATCCCGAAATCAGCTGCAATCAGGACATTCTAATTTTATTCACAAATAGTCACATTAATCCAAAGGCATGGGAGTCCCTGGTGGGTAAGATATACCCAGAGGGGCACCCCTGAGGTTGGGGCACCAGGGCCTGGGCTGGCTACAGCAGCAATCTTCCCCACACAGGCAGAAGCATCCTTACGTCTTCCTGGAGATGTAAGTTCCTACAGAGGTCTCTCTGCCTGAGCCCTCGGAGCTTCCACATGTGGACGCCCCACACCTCACAGCTGCCCCATTTCTCCTCTAAGACAAGAAGCAGGGGCCTTGGTTTGCCCCAGTGTTCTCAAATGATTTAGCACCCAAGTGTCCCTGTGCACAACCACGGACTCAGCAAGGAGTGTCGCTGCTGCTGTCCCTGAGGAGCCTCCCAGGGCTGAGGCCCTGCTCCCGCCCTGCTGGTCCTTACCCCTCTCTCCAGAAGCATGTCTCGGAAGTGGGTCACGCGCTCCTCCAGGGGCAGGAGAATCTGGGGGGGCGGGGTCCGTGCGCCCTTGTCCGCTGGCTGTGCCTCCTCAGACCCAGGACTCTCACAGCCTTCGGTCCTTCAGGGAAGAAGACCAAAGAGTCACACACACCCTGGGAGGCCCAACTGGTTTTCACTGCAGCTTTAAAAACCTTCTCTGAAACAAAGAATCTTTGGAAACTCTTTACATAAAGCCTGATTCAGGCGACAGGTAAGTGTGGAGACTTCTGCCTCTGGGATGCAAACTGCTTTGCTGGTTTGGGCAGGAAGTGGAGACTAAAGCCCTGGCCCCCGGGCTCCAGTTGAGAGGATGATGAGCATGAGCTAGTGGGATTGCAGGAGCAGCCGACAGGGTGCCTGTGGTGAGACCCTCACCTCAGGTCCCTCTGATGGCCACCTGCATAGGACAGAGGCTGAGGCTCACATGTTACTGAATACAGGCTCTCACCAATTGGACAAATGAGTGAAAGATTGTCTCTGGAACAGAAGTCGCTGCCCTGAGATGGAACCAAAAGGGAGACTTGGGGACAAAGAGGGAGGCTGGGAGCAGGATGCCGGGTTCCTGGAGAAGTCTCCATCCCCAGCAGAAGGGTGGCTCCAGCCAAGGCCCAGGAGGCTGGCTGCCACAGGAGCCAACCTCACCAGGCTGGGAGCTTGTCAGAGCTCCCCCAGGGCTCTCATGGGGTGTGAGGGGACCTCCCTGTGCTTTCCAATTAGCCTGGAATCTGCGTTTCCACGTGTGTCCCTGTACTGTGCAATCTAGAAGTGGATGACATCTGATCCCCGCTCTTCTTCAGGTTCCTCCCCCTCCACCATCCCCAGGCTGTATGGACACTGTCCTTCAGCAGCGATCCTGGTGTTCTGCTCAGCTGGAGCCTCACTGGCCACTGATGTGTCTTCTTGGTAGTTTTGTGTCCATGGCCCCCACCCTCCTCCTTGGTGGTGATTTCCTGCTGCCCCTGCAGATTTGGAGTTAGACCCTGTTGTGTGCCAGGATCTGCCCCATCACAACAGCCCTGAGCACAGTGTTACCCCACTGCACCGCCTGGCTCTGGTTTCCTCTGACATCAGCACAGTGCTCTCAGGGGATCTGCCCGGGAAGACAGGGCCATGTCTGCAAACAGCTGAGGAACGCCTTGGTGTCTAGAGTGAGGCAGGGGATGACGTTAACCACCTGCACTGCACGGGGCAGTCCCCACTGTGAGATTAGGTGGCCAAAGGAGGCCTCTTCCAGGTGGTGGGCGTCAGGTGGAGCCTGTACCATTTCTTCCTGGGGTGCAGCACGGGGACACATGGTCATTCAGCAGCCAGGCCAGGCCTGTCCAGGCTGCCCCAAGCCTGCCAAGCATGCCTCTTCCCTGGCAGTGTGTGACCCAGGTATTTAGAGAATGTATTTGCTGAAGATTCCCAGGTTCTGTCCAACGAGAGGTCCCTACACCCTGGGGCTGTCATCCCGACTACTGGTTTCTCCTGTCAAACTAACGTGAGTGTGCAGGGGAGACAGCTTGCTGGCCCATCGGGGTTTTATTTATAGACCACGGCTCACGAGAACTTACATCCTTTGCTGCTTCTGCAATGATACGGAATTTTGAAAAAGAAATTTCCAGAGCATTTGCAATTGTACTACACTCCAAAGGGTATAATTAGGATTTCTTTGTAATAAATTTTTACTAGTTATAAATAGAAGTGAGGAAACAAGGCTTGTATTGTTGTAACTTGAAATAAGAATAAGAGGAGCGTTGTGAGTGAGGAAATGATCACACATTATCACTTACTCAACAAAACATTCAGTGCAGAACCACTGGATGCTTCCGGAGAGCCCAGCCACCAGCCCTGTTAGAGGTGGTCAGAGGCAAATGCAAATGAGCTGACCATTTTTTTTTTACGTTGGTGGGACTAAATGATTTTTGTACATTCAGCAAAAAGTAAGTTCTGATACTTTTTCTTGAAAGTACAGCTAGGTGAGCCGGAGCTTCCCAGAGGGCGAGGAGCGGCGGAGCTCAGGACTGGGCCCTGCACAGTCCCGCAAGGACGGCTCTGAGGGTGCTCTGACTGCAGCAGGGAAGGGCCGAAGGAGTCACGCGCAGCTGGGGGAATGTTCCGGGCCCCATGTGGGCCTGATCTGACCTTCCACCCGTGGCAGGTGTTCCCCAGATCTGGGCACCATGCCCCGGGGCACCTCACTCCAGAGACACATTCCTGGCCCTCTTTCCCACTCTCCGTGTGGAGGTGTTGGTCCCCACCCAGGGGGCTCTTCCTCCCGGCTCTGCCCTCCACCCCTCTATGCACACCCACCCACACAGACATCTCCCTGAACCCTCAGACAGGTCTCTGTCCCCAGATTCTTGTGCAGCACATCCTGAGGCCCGGATAGTTGCCTGGGCAGAGAGATGCCAGCCACCCCTGCAGACCCGAGCAGCAGGGGCTTCTGTCACTCAGTTTTCTCTGCAAGTCTGTGGCATCCACCTGTGCTGTGCTGGGCACGAGGACAGTTTGGCCAAACCAGGGGCTCCCTGCCCCCAGGAGTGCAGTCTGGACTGAACCGTGGTGCACAGCAAGCACAGCCACCTCAGGAGCCAGGCTGAAGTCCCCGTGCTCAGGGTCCAGGTGCAGGGGCTTGGGGGCCTTTCGGTTGGTGTTCCCAGCAGCACTACCATTCGACAGCTTTGCAGGAATCAAGGGCATTCGAGTTGCCCCAGAGGCACGTGAGAAGTAAAGGCCACCTCGGGCTGAGTCTGAGACAGTGCAGCTGTGATGCCACAGCCTCATGCAGATAGCGCTGCCTCTGGGGGACCTGGCTCTGCAGGAAGGTCCAGGGGACTCCGGAGCCTCATGGGGAGGCCGAATTGCAGGACAGCCTGGGCTGGCTATGGCCACTCTCTGGACCTTACTCACAGCAAGATACCTGGTCAGACAACAGGACCTAAGCGGCTCACTGAGCCTCAGCTCTGTGCAAGCGGGAGCCCGGCAGCGTCACCCTGCTGAGGACTCACACGTCTTGGTTCTCCACCAGCTCTCAGCTCTGCCCCCAATCTTTGTAGTTTGGTAACTGTGATAAACAAGCTCCTGCATCTTCATCCAGCTTGTTCATAAAAGTGTTCATCCAGAAATGCCAAAGACAGACACCTCGGGCAGGTCCCACCAGGGAGGCCCGAGCTGCCCAGGGCGCGGGGCGCCTTGCTCCTGAGACCCTGGAGCCGAGGTCTGCTGACGTCGTCTCAGGTGTGTTTCAGGTATGGTTTCTGGTATGTGAAACGGTCCTGGGGAGTTTCCTTGATACAGTTTCAAGTCCTCCGTTATCCCTGGAGGATGTGCACTGATAGCTGCTGCCCAAGGCAAGAACGGCACCCCAGGGCGGAGCAGGAACACGCGCCAGCCCGGGTGTCACCTCCGCAGGGTATGAGGGACACAATTTTTCTGTCACCGCACTTCTTTCTTTGACCTGCTGATGTTGAAAGGTCAATGGGAGTCCACACGGGACAGTGCCTGGCCATCCCATCTGTGCTTTGGCTCCTGAGGTAGCAACAAGGCTGTATTTGGGGGCCTGTTATCAGACTGTGAGCCGTGGAAGTCCACCTGAGACTGATTAGTGTCCTGGTCATTCATTTTGACTTTCTTGCCTCCCCTGCTTCAAGCCAGAGATTTTGGGATAACATGAACCAATCTGGGACAGTTCTGCCCTCACTGAGCAAGAGAGTGGGGCACCCACCAGGCTTGGCATGGAGTGTTTTCTGTGGTCCACGTGGAGGTGCTGGGCTGGACACCAGAAGCCCTGGGTTTTCAGGGTGTGAGGCGCAGGACGGACACCTCCAGCCCAGTGCAGAGGCACTGTCACTTCCCCGTGCTCCAGGGGCCACCCAGCCGCAGAGTTTCCTTGGACATTTGCCTGCAGTCTCAGCTGCTCTGTGGCACACCCCCGCTCACCTGCAGCTCCTCGGGGCCTCCCTCCAGTGCATTCCACCCTTGCATGGTCATCGGGCCAGGGTGCCCAGTGATCCAGTCCAGGTGCATCCAGCCTATGACCCTTCACCCATGTTTTCAGGACATAGCCCTGGCAGAAGGACAACAAGCTCCTCCCAGTCCTCTTCCTGCCCCATCTGGCCAGCAAGCCTCGCGGCCACATCCTTCCTCCCCTGGTTCTGGGGCATCTCTGTGCCTTTGCCATGAGGCTCTCTCTTCCCAGGTGCTCTTCTGCCCCTTGTCCACCCACAGTCCTGGCTCAGCTTCTAGCTGGCCACCTGCCTGTCTCTCTAGGGGCCATTCTTTCCCCTGAGCTCCTGCAGGCTCATCCCCACCCCAGTGTTTGCCTTGGCACTGCAGAACGGTGACTGCAGAATTTGTCTAGCTATTGGCACCTTTCGGTGAAGCTTCTGGACGTGTGACTACTGAATTCTCTTCTCTGATATCCACCACTCCCACCTCGCAGGAGCCGAGAGCAGGGCTCACACAGGGTGGGAGCCCCAACAGTTCTCCTGAGGGCTGAGTGCCACGAGTGTGCACTGACCTCTCCATGCCCACTCCGCCCACCCCCGCCGGGGTGGCACAGGGACAGGATCCGCACTGAAGGGTGGTGAGGAGGCAGGATGCCAGTTCAGCCTCTCCACTCACACAGGCCTGGACCTTCCCACGAGACGCCGTGTTCTCAGACAGGCCTTCTCATTGCACTGCCTGTCCATTTATTTTTCATCTAGAAAGTTGAAATAATAATAGTACCTGCCACTTAGGACTTGTTTGTAATAATTAAACAAAGTAAGAACACCTGATGCTTGCTTGCAATTTTTGACAAACACACTGAACTGAGACACTGCATTTAATGTACTCAGCACAAGGCTGGTCTGTAAACAGCACTGGTGATGATGGTGGTGCTGATGTCATGGTGATGCAGGACTCTGGTGGTGGAGGTGGAGATGGTGATGGAGATGCTGCTGCTGCTTCTCCTCCTGTCTCTGGAGGCTTCTGACCACTCACATGGGCTCTTCCCAGGCTGGGCTCCGGCCCTCTCCTCATCTGGGGACATCTCGTCTCTTCATCTGGGGGACATCTCATCTTTCATTTGATTTAATGGATGTCTTCCAGCCAAGAGGGCTGGTAATATTTCATCAAAATACCACCACCCTGTAACTCTGGTGTTTTATCTGGAGTTGGACATAACACAAAATTCTACAGGAATCAAAGTTTCTGTGAGTCTTTTTGCCATGGGGCCTCAGACATCCCACCGTGTGTTGTAACAGATGATCTTAAGATGCGACACTCTGAAAGCCTGTGTTCTCTGGTTCTCAGGCTCGACACTGTGGTGCAGAAGCATGCTTCTGGCAGCTGTAAACAGGTTGTCACACTGGTCAGGGACGCCGGGCCCTGGGCAGCACTGGAGCACAAACGCGTCAGCTCTGCCCAAGTGCACTGCTCAGGTGGGGTTTACAGCCAAGGATGCAATAGGACAGGTGCCTCCCCAGGCTGGATCGTGGCCTCGGGCAAAGTCTTGGCTGTGGGGTCTTGGCACAGGCCCCAAGAGGGATGGCGCAGCGAGACCCCTGAGCTGGGCAGGAATAGCCATCTCGGCCTGTACTGAGAGGCAAGGCTGCCCAGTGTGCAGAGTGGGGTGAGTGGGGACTCAGTCCACCCGGAGGAGGAGGTCTGGGATGAGCCTGGACTGGGTGCTGGTGCCTGTCCCCTAGCCTCAGCCTAATTGCTTGCCTACCCTGCTGGACTGACTATGGCCATCTGCCACCCCGCATGCCCACTTCTGCCCCGCTCTCCTCATCCATTGTACTTCTGCCCTGATCCCAGCTCCTGGACCTTGCTATGGGTGGTCCTTCTGGCCCTGAAGACACCTGCCAAGGTGGCCCTTGGTGGTCACCAAACCCCTTCTCAGCTCTGCCAGCTTAGGCAGGCCCTCGTGGGCGGATGACGCCCCGTGCATCCTCATCGGTCATCTTCGTTCCTCCCTCTGCCTTGTTGCCCGCATGGTTACGAAGCTGCGACGTGCCAGGGAGCATGCCAGGCAGAGGACATAGAACGGGGAGCCATCCGACAATGGGATCAGGAGCCCCAGCAGCTGGGGTCTCAACCACGCTGACCTCCCAGCTAGCAAAGGCTTTGAGGGCTTCTGTCCCTCACCCTGCTCTCCCGGGGGCCCCGGCTCCCTTGGCACAGCAGCACCTGATTCGGGACATTTTCTGCTGGTAGCAGGTGGTCCCTTTCAGACTGGGTAGAATCCAGTGAGCACGCAGCCCACACGCCCTGAACCACGAGGAGAGGTCAGCTTTGCTGCTCATGGGGCAGCAGCCTGGCTCCAGCACCTGCCTCACAGTGTGGCTCTGCCAGGCTGCCCTGTTTCAGGACGTGGCCAATCTGGAGGGTTCGCCCAGCGGTCGGGAGGTCTTTCAGTCCCGCACAGGAACATATTTTTGCACCTGTAGCCCCTGCAGTGCCTCACTTGGGAACTCACAGTGGTGGATCCAGGGAACTATCCCCTGTCACCTGCCACCCACCCACAGCACTGGCTACCAGCAGGCACCTCCTCTGCAAGGGTTCCAGAAGCATGCTCAGAACCACAGCCCTCAACCAGGGGTGAGTCTCAGCCAGGGGAGAGCAGGAGGTGCCTCTGGCTTGAGCGTCTGGGGCGGGGCTGACAGCGGCTGATTGATCACTTAAAAGAAAACCAGGAGCAGCAGCAGCAGCATCGACAAGCATACTTTCCTGCCTCTGCTGCTGTCTGCAGCTGCTCTTCTCAGGGACTATGAGAGGAAAGAGATCAGCCCAGGCATGCACATCTCAGGACACAGGGCTCCAGGAATTGCCAAACTCAACAGCTAACTTTGCAGCACTGAATAAAGCAGAGGCAAAGGGAAAGGTCTCCTCTCCCCAGGTCCACACATGAAAGCGGACAGGGAAACAGGTCAAAAGCCCCTGGACAACGTCTGCACAAACTGAAGGCTGTGGGAGGTAACCCCAAGAACTCGGACTGTGAGAGGGCACAGACCACAGGCCCCCAGGGATCATCAGGCACTGGCAACCACCCAAGGAGCTGGAGAGGGCAGGGGTAGCTCCTGAGGCCCCCAGAGCAGGGAGCCTGCAGCACCGTGGGAGGCAGAGTCCCCAGGTTAGAGGTTGCCCTTGGGCCTTTGCCACTGAGCAGCTCATCAGGGACCACAGCTGGAGCAGGGGCACCTTCCAGGATCCAAACTGCAGGGCAGCCCAGGGGGCCCAGGGAGGATGAAGGTGCGGTCTGGGCCTGTGAGCACTCCCTTCAGGCAAAAACTGGCACTAGAGAAACTGCAGCGAGCACAATCCGAATACAGAGACAACAGAGTGAAGGGCAGGACCAGGCAAGACGAGGCTTCGCAGCAGAGACGACCGAGCTCCAAACACACACCCTCACCAGACTCGGGCTGTGAGGAGGCAGAACCCAGGAGCACCTGCCGGGCGCTGCCTCATCAGCATTTCACTCAGCATGGATTAGCAAAGACCTGGTCCAGCACCTCCACCGCCACTGTAAGCATGACAAGCCGAGGGACAGTGCTGTGTCCACAGCAGGGGCCTCAAGGCAAAGGGACGTGGCCAAGTCTGGTGGAAGTTTAGCTATTTGAACATGAGCTAGTTCTTAAAAAAATGATAGATGCCATAAAATAACAGCATATGCAAAACAGAAAAATGGAGAGAAGAAAAGAATACTGGATACAAACAAATGTTTGGGAGGGAAAAAAGGGTCTGAGAAAATCCAGGAAATAATTAGAACAAAAGAGAAAAATAAGAAATGAAAAGTGAAGCCAAAGGAGCAAGAGGAAATAAATGGCATGATGCCTTCACAGGGGAAGAGCCGGGAGCAGTAGGATGTGAGATGGGACGTGTGACCAGCTGCACAGGAAGCGGCACCCTGGAAGGGAAGGACCAGGCCGGCCTGGAATCCCCACAGGAGAGGAGCGGCCACCCAGGAGCAGAGCAGAGGGCAACAACCCACTCAAGAACTGTCCTTATATACAGGGGTGGCTCGCCTACCTGATGACAAGGAATGCCTTGTTCCTGTGCCTTCACCAACCACCACCAAGAATGGCACATGGTCTGTTCCCGTCCCTTAAAAAGAGAAGAGGATAGCTCACCAGCAATGGTGGGGATGGAGAGATAGTGACTAACGTGGTTAAGCATCCCCTGTTTGAGTCCAGGAGTCCCAGTGGATCATCACCTCCCCAAAGTGCTCGGGAACCAGTACCCTGTTTGAAAGTTGATAGTGCAGGGAGAGCTGAACACCTGTCCTGAGTTTCTGTTGAAGCCACAGCCCAAGGAAACCAGAGTGTGCGGGGACACGTTCCTCTCTGGGGAAGCACTCAGGCTCACACACACAGACGAAAGGAGAGAACTAGGTGTCAGCAGTTAGCAGCCCCGAGGAAACGATGGATCAGAGCAAGCCACCTGCTCACATGCCAAAAGGACAGGTGGCCAAGATACGACCCACCCGGATGGAAGGGAGCAGCACCACGGCCAGGGTGCTTGCCAGACAAGAGCCAAGCCTGAATCCACGCGTTTACAAAAAAAATTAAAAAAAAAAAAACAGACAGAAGAACACGGTGAGCAAACCACATCACAGAGCCAACGATAAGCGTCCAAGCTGGGAAACTCCGCAGCGTGAAGAGACCCATTTCTTACTGAAAAAGTGAAGAAAGGCGAGATTGGAGTGGAAGGGCAGAAGCCTGGAAGTCAAGAGACTCAGGAGAGAAATCAGCAGTGCAGAGACAAACCCGGCATGCAAACTGGCTCAAAACACAAAATCGAGAGAAGCAAAGCCATCAGGACGCGGGAGCAAAGGGGCGTATTCGACGATGTTAAGGAATTGCTGGGTTTTACCTCACTTATGGTTTTTAATCCTTATATTTTATTCATTATCCTAAAACATTGTTTTGGTACCAGGGATTGACCTCAGGGGCACTCGACCCCTGAGCCACATCCCCAGCCCTATTTTGTGTTTTATGTAGAGACAGGGTCTCACTGAGTTGCTTAGCACCTCGCCATTGCTGAGGCTGGCTTTGAACTCGCAATCCTCCTGCCTCAGCCTCCCAGAGTGCTGGGATTACAGGCGTGCGCCACCATGGCAGGCTCTAAAACATTTACAAATGGAATTTACACGATATCAGTGGTTCATTTGAAGACAGTTTCGGGGCACAGGGACGCCTACCCTCTGAGTGCTTGAAGCCGAGAAGAGGGCGTGAGCGGTGAGCGCCTTGCTCCGGCCTTCCGAGCTGAGCTCTCCCGGAAGAAAATACCCAGAAACAGGCAAGCTGGCCATTGCTTCTTACTGGGCACCCATCTGCCCATGTCGCTGGGCTGGACCCTGCTCTGGGGCGTCGCTAGATGGGTGCTTAGTCCTCGTCCACCCGCTTGGGACCCGCTCGCTTGGAGAGCGATGGCCTCATCTCCATGAGGCGTCCCCACCACTCATCTGTTTCCTGCACACCGTCCTCTCTCGGGCCGTCACAGCGGAGCTCTCATCCTGGTGCCTCTGCTCAGGACACCCGGTCTCCCTGCCCACGCTGCTTTGCTCCACTCCAGCCATCTCTTCCTGCCGCACACGAGTCAGGCCATCTTTACAGCAGGAGCAACACCCAGGCGGACTAGAATCAACGAGCATTTATAAATACCCAAAAATCACATCATCGTCCAAGGGAGGCGAGAGGAAATGGCCTTACGTCGTCATGACGTCTCCCAGAGGTTATGGAAAGGACACCATTGTGGACACCCAGTCTGGGGACAGTGGTGTGTGGTGAAGTGTCCTCCCTGCTTGGAGATGTCTGCACTCCTGCAGTGACAAGCATGGACGCTCTGGCAGGCCATCATCACACACTACTGATGGCTAGCTTAATCCCAGGAGCAGATGGCTGAGGACAGACCCCCTTCTGGAAACTCGCTGAAGGAGCGTTGCTATCCACGGCCAACCTGGGGCTCCACCTGCCGGTTCCCAGGCCCATGGCACACCTGCCCAGGCCCCAGTAACCTAGGAAAATAAAATGCATTTCAACCTCAAAAGGCTGCAGGACTTTCAGAAAGTAGAAGCCTGGGTTGGGCCTCCACTGCCAGGTCTCAGATGCTGTGGCCCCTCCTGGGGGAAGAGGCAGCACTGATTCCCCTCGGTGGGGACAGGAGCCCTGGGTAGTGAAGCTTGGTGGCATAGAAGGAGTTCTGAGGACAGGAAGTTCCCCAGATCCCATTTGAGAGGGAGAATCCTCACATTGGAAGGTCAAAGTAGATCCAGTAGCCAAAGTTGCCTGATGATGTCCAAGAGCATTTAAGAGGAGTTTACTTCCTGACAGAGTCCTAACTGCAGATAGCAAGTTCTCTGGAGATGCCTAGGGTGACAGGAGACCCACCGTCACCTGGACTGCTTGAGGCCTGAGGAGGACACCCGGGCTTGTCTTGGGGGAGGGCGAGCGGGAAAGGCAAAGACAAGTTCCTGCGCATCTGCTCCATCCTTCATTCCAGACCATACGCCCGCGCCCCGGAAGCCCCTCCAAACCCTACTCCTTACTTAGACTCGACCAAAACATCCTGTCGCTGGAGAGCACATGCCCTGTGGGACTCCTGACCCCTCTGCCACGGGACATGACATTGATGGAGACACAGCAGCTCTGGTGACCTGGTGACAAAAAGACATCGTGACCTTTGGCCCCTGGGTCCTCCCCACCGAGGGAATAAAATGGAATAAAAACCTGAAAGCAGCCCTAGGCACACAAAGACCCTGCTGGTCCATCCAGAGGCCTGAGGAGAGGCCAGGCTCCCATGGAGGGGTGGGGGTTGGTCAGCTTGGCAGATCTGTGCTGGGTGGGCAGAGGGTCTCTGTGCTGAAAGGGGCAGGCCACGGCTCAGGCGTGGTTTATTACAGGCAGTTCCAAGCCCGAGGGCTGTGTGGGTCAGTGTACTAACAGGACATGTGCCCGGACACGTAGATTTTGGTCCTGCCACAAGCTGGCACCAGGGGGCACGGAGCCTGGGACAGAAGCTCACCCACATGTGTCCACAGCAACATTGTGGCCTCTGAGTGTCTGGAATGCTCAGGAGGCGAGCAGGACCACAAGCCTATCACCTGCAACCTCGTGACACAGGGACATGCACTTCTCCTGGGGGACAGAGGACCCCAGAAGCAGGGCCTGGCATTTGTACTGCTGTCTGTGGAGCTCCCAGGCCTGCACACAGGTTGGTGGTAGGCATTGCTCATGGCAGGACAACGGGAGGGGACAGGGGAGCCAGAATTCATACACCGTGGGGACGCAGCCTTTATTTGTGCATCTGCCCACTCCTGGGCTCCCCAGATCACAACTGTTCATGCGGTGCAGAGACTTCCTCTGCACAATCAGTTGACGGGAGATCTGGACTTCACGAGCTCCCAGAAATTTTCATCACAGGTCAGAACCACACTGGAGCCCTGTCCATGGGCCACTGCACCTGGCGCTGAAGGAGTTCATGGATCCGAGTTCAGAGCTGTAAAGAAACAGGGCCTGCTCGCTTTCCTCTGAGAGTGACTCGCTGCTGCTCTCCAGGTATGGGGAGAACCTGGCCAGGTGTGGGGACTGTCCCAGGAACCAAGAACACCCAGGCTTCCCGGCAAACACTGGGCTCTTGCCCTGGTGGACACAGGCCGCCCAGCCCCTCCTTCATGCACCGGAGGCAAGACTTGCTGTGGATGTCACCATCTCACCTTGGAGTTCTCAAACCTGCTGCCAGCAGCACGGTCCCCAGGACGCCCAGCAGCCCTCCCTTGCCCTGGATGAAGGTGTGAGACAGTGAGGGCTTGTGCTGTCCACACAGTGGGCAAGTGGGTGGAGGGCAGGGGGTGCTGAAGAATCCATGAAGAAGCCCAGAGGTCGAGCCCCAGATCTGGCTCTGGCAGGCAGATCTCAGATTCCTCTCTATTTAGGCGAAGGCTTCGTGGAAATGGGAGGCGAACTCTGCCTGCCCCCTACCCACCCAGGAGGAAGCAGTCCTGGCTGTGGGCGTGTGCCCCAAAGGCCGAGATGCACAGATCTCATGATCCACGCTCACGTCCGGGTCTCCACTTTCACAATGCTAAGGTTCATCATCCTTTTTGTAAAGAAAATAAGCACCAGGGAATACCTTCCACACTTCAGCCTAAAAAGACAGATGGAAATCCCGTGACAGGTCGCTGCTTCCACACTCAGTGTTCTCAAAGACAGGTTTCAGTGAAGGGCCCGATATAAAATGCCCTGATGACGGATGGGCCAGGCTCAATACCGTGTAGAAAACCACAGCTTTCTTTACAGAACCAACTGATCACCTAAAGGCGTGATAAGTACAAAGGATGACCTAAGAAGCAAGTGGAGCTTCACAACTGTGTGCCTGTCAAAGACCACGAAGACCCGGGCACCTCCAGTCTTCCAAGTCCCCAGATAATTCAACCAGACACCTGTGCTAAGATTGGGGTACAAACAATTCTGCTGTTATGAAGCCACAAATTAAAGACATAAGTTTATAACAATCTTCCTTTAGACTCCACTTATTTTGCAGCGTTATCATACAGCACTTTCAAATGTTCCCATTTCCTCAATAGTTAATTTTTCTGGGGTTCAAGATACCAAGGACACAGGGAGGAGAGGGGCTCCTCTTAGCATGAGAACGGAGGCTTGGTGTGCTGGTCTCCTGCCTGCTGGACACACTGGCTGACCTCTGTTCACCTCTGCCTGGAGAGCAGGGGCTCTTGTACGGGGAGTGCCTCCTCCCACAGTGGATTGTGCAGCTGTGGGCTTGGCTCCAAGACCATCCTGGGGTGGTGGCAGTCTCCAGACTTGGCCTTGCATTAGGAGGACTGAAAGCGACCATCAAATTCTTACGTTGCCCTTTGGATGGTGATGTGCTACATTTGCTCTGAATGGACCCACCCTGCCCCAGGGCACATGCAGGTGGAGTGCAGAACCCCAGGGAGAGGTCACAGTCGCACAGCTCCTCAGAGGGCAGCTCAAGGTCCTGTATGGGCATGAGGGTGGGGAGTTCTTGTGGGAACTGCCTCTGGAGGGTGGCCTGAGAGTCCTCTAGGTCTCAAACCCCTCCAGAGGATGAGCTTCAGGTGTCCTGTGGCCATCTGGCTTTGCTGAGGGCGGTGACGGAGAGGGCGGCGGGGAGCACAGGGACATGAGCACAAGGGCGCAGGCCATCCCAGCTCTCAAGTCTTCAGCCAGAGCTGCGCACGGCCTCCAGGAAGCACCCACTCGACATCCACTGCTGTGGTAGTTCAACTGCCCTGTACATCCAAGGCCATCAACTGACCTGCTCATACTTCTTCAACCACCGTAGCGACCAACAGGCCAGGCCAAGAGGTTTCTTGTGACCACCTGTAGTGCAAGCAATCTGCAGCAAATGTCAGGAAAACCTAAGAATGCTTCCAAAGTCACTGGGCCAATGGTAACTGAAAACACGATGAGCAACTTCACCCTCTGGTGCTATGAAAGCTGTCAGTGTAGCTGAAATCCCAGCTCCGGATCGCACACTGGCTCCCAGGAGGAGGCTGGAAGACGCGTGCATCCACGGAACGTCCCTAGAGGGTTTTGTGGATACGTTCATTCTGATTTTTTTAAACACATGACATCCTTTAGCTGAATCCCTAAAATAATTCAATTAATTGAAATAAATCCCAACTGCTTAAAATAAACTCAAGTAGCAGATGTAAGCTATGAAAAGACACACATCAGAAAATGGCAGGACCTCCAGGTTCCCCCAGAAAGGGGACCGGCAACACTAGCTACCTTTCTGGGGGCAAGAAGGAAGGGAGATCCTGCCCATGAACACGTCTGCTGAGCAGGAAGCAACCACTTTCCCTAATGGCCTTCGCTAGGGAGTTAAAGTATGTTAGGCATTTGAAAGCTTGTCATTGTGACACTTTGCCCTCCAAGGAAGTTCAGGAAAAGTACCACTTGGGCCCAAACTACTGGCACAATCCATTTAATCCATTTGCATATGAATGCCCCCAACACGCTTGGGTTGTGCCAGGGTTTATAAGAAACCCAGGGAGCAGACGCCACTTCTGGAGCCCTCTCCTCACTTTATTCCTCTTTTTCCTGAACATCATAAAATAGCTGCTGAATAGTCGCACCTTGCAGGAGGATTTTAAGTGTTTTTTGATGAAGAAAATTATATTATTTATACAAAAAGGGCATGTCAGACCGACTGATTCCAGCAAACTCCATGAGGCATGGTCCTTGCTGTGCAGGTCAGATTCCCCAGCAGGAGAAACAGCCAATACTTTTCAAACGTAACAGGCCTGTGCATAGACAGCGGGGGCTGGCTTGGCTAATACCTGGAGCCAACAGGTAACCCATCCCCCCTTCTTGGGTCCTTTACCCCCATCAGAGATCCTGTGTGTCCACCCCTGGTGGCCACACAACTTTACCCGCTAGAAGCAGTCCGCTAAGGAGATTTGGGGCAGCAGGAAAATAGGCCCTGGGGCGGGCAGAAGGCCCATCCCAGAGCCACATGGAACTGGTCTCTGCCAGGTGGCGGCCCTGGGGCCCTCCCAACCACAGTCACTGGCTCCAGGTGCTATAGGCAAGGCAACAAGTGCTCAGGGAGAGGAGGAGGTACCCATCTCCTGCCAGATCCCTCCTTGGGTTGGAGAGCACAGTGTTTATCCTCCCCTTCTTCATTCTAGGAAGTTCTGAGGTGTCTCCTTGTTACAGAACTCAGGTCTTGTTCCCGTCTAACCTGGGGTACACTCAAGTGCACCCTAAACCCCCAGTTGTCAGACTCAGTGGCCTGGCACTCAGTCAGTACCATCACTGGCCCTCATCCTCCACTAAAACACCCCAGGATGAAGGACCCAGTAGGCGAGGAAGGCACCATTCTGAGAGGGTCTCAAGTGCCCTTTGCTGTGACAAGTGGCGGCCACAGCACAAGCACTGCTTCTAAAGTCCGTTTCTGAAAGAAGAGACGCACACAATGCCAACAGCTTGACCACTGCCTGTGGACTCCCGCTGCAGGCCTGGGTGGGGCGGTTCTCTTGAAAGGGGCTGGACAGAGGAACCAGGTGCTTGTGTGGACACACCCGCTGCCCGAGAGCCAGGCTCCAATACGACATCATCTGGTGCTCCCCAACTTTGCCCTTCATATGAAGCTCAGTGTATAAGGAAGGGCAGACCAGCAGCCTTGTAGAGGGACTAAGGAAGAGTCACGACCTGCTGGGAGGAAAGGCCGATTCCCACAGCCACACAGCGGTGGGCCAGCCAGGATGGCGCGCTCCCGTCACTGAGTGCAAGGGGCATTTCTCATGTAGCGTCACCTCGCACTGCTGGAGGACGCCTGCAATCCCATCTTACAGATGAGACCCCTGGGACCAGGCCGGATAAACTGCCCAAAGTCCCTCAGCTCATGAGGCACAGGGTGGAATGTCAAGCCACAGTGCCACCCCGCTGAGCCCCTGCCGGGCACAGGATCCCTCGGCACCCGGCCCACCCTGACCACTCCGTTCACTCCAGAAGCTCGGGCAGGTTGGGGTGGCACTGGGAGGGCAGGAAGGGACCAGCGCTGCCCGTGTCTCAGAAGCCAGAGCCCCTGTGAGGCGCCCAGAGCAGGTGCCAGGACGGAGCCCAAGCATTTGCAGTCAAAATGACTCCTTTCCACAGCACCTGAGCACCTGTCAAGGAAGACCCACCAGGAAAGGACCCTGCCACCTACCGATTCCTCTTGGTTTTCACGCTTTGGAATTCCCTGCCATCTTCCGAACTGGATCCATCGCTGCTATCAGCTGAAAGAAAATCAGATTAGTAAGGCTGGAGGGTTGAACTCAGTGCTTGGGCAGACCACCAGGCAGCTCCCTGGTCCCAGCAGGCTCATCTGCAAATTAAGGAAAGACCTCTCCCAGGCTGATTCCAACTCCGGCAGCTGCTTTCTCCTCCAGGGGCTCATTGTACGTCTCAGCAGAAGAGAAACCTCATTCTGCCGACGTCAAGAGAGAGGTCATTCTTAGCTGCTGTCCATTTAGAGGTTGCTGCACTTTCCAGAGGGGGTGGAATGTTCAGGGTGGGCAAACACCTGACCCCTGGCCCAGCCCCAGTATGCACCTCCCTCGCACGCCACTATCTCCTGTTCAGGTGGTCAAAGAACCACCCGTCCAGCTGCCTCCCTGTGTCCTGGCTAATGGAGATGAGGACTCTCAGCAGCTGCCTCATAGTGCCCAGGAGCTCCTGGTCCACTGCAGTGGTTCTCAGGCTTCCTGCAGGCCGTGCGCTTGGCCAGTGACTCTGTGTCTACTCCCAAAAGCCAGACCTAAAGGCACGCACCCGCCTCCATCCTGACGAGGGCAGCCGGGCAAACACTCAATGAGCTTTACTGGGTGGCAAGGTAAAAAGGTGCTTTGGGGTTTCCTACCCATCTCCAAGAGTGAAAGAGGAATCATGAGGTGTCCTTTGAGCGTCACTGTTGCTGACCTGACAGGCTGATGGGTTTGCCAATGCCCAGGCGTCCAGCCACCCAGAAGCCACTGGCTCATTGTACCTGTCATAGCACAGGCAGGGGTGAAGGGGAGGGGTGGCTCTGCAGAGCATCCCCCTAGGTCCCCACCCTTCGCCAGCGGGCCTCACCTCCCCATGATGGCACCTCGATCTCCTTTCAGGAGGTTCACAGGAGTGCAGGTGAGGGAGGGGTGACTCCATGCTGCCCGGGCCTACGTCCACTTTGACACCGTGACCACTCACTTCCTGCCCTGTGTCTGGAACCCCAGTGGTGCCCCTGTTCCAGCTCAGTCCATCCTATCAGAGCTTCCTCTTCCCGTGGGGTGCACGGCCTACCCGAGCCCTGCCTGGTCATCCTTCCAGGGGCCTCATCTCATCCACGCACCATCCTTCCTGCTCATGCACACAGCCACATGGTCACCCCCTCGCCAGGGGACCACCAACTGTTGCCAAGCAAAAACTGGCTTAGGTAAGCCACCCGCCTCCCCCGGCCAGGCCAGCATTTTTCTTGCCCGGGGTGGAGTCTCCACCAGAAAAGGGAGACAGCACAGAGAGAGCTGGTCTTTCCAAATGCAGCTAGTGCAGGACAGGGCTTCTTGCAGGGCAGCAGGTGAGGACAGTGCTCAGGGCTCCAGCCAGAGCCCACAGGGGCTTCTAGGGCTCTTCAAGGTGGCTCCTACCTGGGCCCTCCTAATGCCTGGGAGGCTATTTCTTGCTGTGGGCACCGTTCTGTGCCTAGAGGGATGCTCAGCAGCATGCCTGGGCTCTGCCCACTAGATACTGCCCTGCAGGAGCTACACCACCTGGCAAAAGAACCTGTCCAGGCACTGCAGAGTCTGCTAAAGCCCGTGCGAGGTCAGCTCTCTCTCCTCCATGGAGAGCCACAGACTGCCAAGGAGACCACTCGGCACAACTGAGGCGGCGGCGGAGTCAGCCCCTCCGTCCTCTCTGATCTCACCCGAGTGTCCCTTCATGGCTCCCTCCACCCCTCCATGCTGGTGACCCTGAAAGGTGCACTTCCACTGCCCTCTGCCTGGCCTCACGCCCTGGCAGCTCCACACCACCGCGTCCCCCAGGTACCCCGCTCAGCGCAGCACACTGAGGGGACCAGTGCATGCTGGCCTGTCTCAGCCTCCACACCCACATCCCCTCAGGACACTCCCAGACTCACCTTGCCCTCCCTCTCACCTGCAGCTGGGCCTGGCCCTCACTGGCCCTCTGTCCCCTCACCTGCAGCTATATCTGGCCAACACTGGCCCTCTGTCCCTATCACCTGGAGCAGTATGATTTTACACTACCCTCTGGTCATGTCCACACTTCATGGTGTGGAGATCTTTCCCCAGGTCTGCCTCTTGCCTAGGTGGCCAAAGGTATGACATCCTAGTTTGATTCTGAAGAATGATCAGGTTTTAGTTTTTTGGAGTGGGGGTGGGGTCATCCGTTCATCTTCCAGGAAGATGAGGTGGGAGATGAAGAAAAATGCAGAGATAGACCATGGAAAGGACCACCTTGTCCTGTGCCAGACTGCTCCAGGGAGGCAAACATGAACACAAAGGTTCCTTAAGATGTGAAGGATGGTGTTGTTAAGACAACTTTGAGCGTTAGTGGTCATGGGTCAGAGTTTGAATACTCTCAGCACGAGTAGAGGCTCCTTTGCCTCTGGATACAAAATCCAGAAACCATAAAGGAAAATATTTGTAATGTGTCTGACTTTCAAAATCGAAGACCAACGGCCTGTCAAGCAGGATGGAGCTCTCGGGTGGCCTCTGCCACCTGTCACTGAGCTGCAGGGCTGCCTGAAGCCACCACTTCAGACTTACAACCTGCGGGACCCTTGCAGCCACAGGGCAGTGAAGAGGAGGCGGTTGCTCCGCTGACCAAAGAGATGGCAGGACAGGAGGAGCAGTGACCGTGAACCCTAAGGACCAAGCCTCTGAGAAGTCAGATGAGGGTTCCGCCCTCAACAGCCACCTTCGCCATGACCTGGTAAGTGGGATTTAACAGAGGCCATCCCTGAGGAAGCTCATGCTGTAACACTAACCCAGAACAGATTCAAAACGGAGCAGAGAGCGAGGACTATACAACACTTACAAGGAGGGATAAGCAGCCCGGCCCTGATCCACAGTGATTTCTTAAATGTGACACCATAAACAGTCAGCAAAGACGCCGGTGACCTGCGCTTAATCACAATGAAAAACTACACACCAAAAACCCCACCAACAGAGTGAAGAAGTCATTGAAGAAAATGTCTGTGAATCCAGAGCTGCGGGAGCACCAGCACCCAGGCTAACCTGGCACGCCCTCCGCCCAGCATCAACAACAGTGGTGAATGCGAAAGGACCTGAGTGGACGTTCCTCCAAAAAGAATGCGGTGACCGAAAAGCTGCCCACATTGGCCACTGAGGAAATAGGCACCAAAGGCGCCATCCGTGACATTCGCCCCACAGTGACGGTGGGAACAAGCACACAGCCACCACCACAAAGAGCAAAGCCCGCCAGGGTGGGGTGGGGCACACCCCTTGCGCACTGTCGGCGGGAACGTGGAGGAGCCTGGCTGCTGTGTCAAGCAGCTTGGCTGTCACTCAAGAGTTAGGAATCGCCACATGCCAGCGGTTCTCCAACAGGGTCCCAAACAGAGATCTGCGCGGCAGATGGCAGCAGCTTTCGTCACAGAAGCCCAGGAGAGGAATGACCGAACAAAATGTGAAACAGTCACGCTGGAAACAGTGGAATGTTACCAGCCGTGAGGAGTGGAGCTCTCCCGCAGCCCACAGCAGGAGTGGACCGGCCACGTGGCCTACTCTAGGAGACACACAGACAGAGCCCGTCTACAGACACCAGGCTTCCAGGGCCCAGAGGAGGAGGGCACAGGGAGCTCCCACTCAGTCCTCGGGAGGCTCTGCTTTGGGTGCTGACAGACCACTTCATGGACATACTTGATGCCATTGAATTGTACACTTAAACCTGGCCAAAGGGTGAGGTTCACGTTAGGTCTATTTTACCACAATAAGAAAAACACAAGTATAACTCATCTTATGGCAAAAGAAAATCAAAATACAAGGAAAAATACGAGGAGGCTATTCCAGCCAGAGCACACCGGACACCTTTGATCTACAAGAACCCAGATAAATGAGTAAGGAAGACAAGAGCTGAAATACTTCCCAGGAACACCAATCAGACAGGTGGTCCACAAACCTGTGAAAAACGGTTCCATTTTGCTCAAAATCAAAGAAATGCCAACTGAAACAAAGCATAGCTTTTGAAATTAAGTTTTGATGACTGATGGTGCTGACACAGAATGAATTCATGGGAGTGGGAACAGATCCATCCCTTGAAGGAAGATGTGTGGCTCCTTGTCAAGAACGGGTAAGATGCATGTATCTTTTGAGGTTGCAACTCCAATAAGGCAAATCACACAGTAGATGTTCTTATAAAACGTGGGTATTGTGCATATGCTTTTTCTTTTTTTTTTTTTTTTTTTGGTGCTGGGGACTGAACTCAGGAGCACTTGACCACTGAGCCACATCCTCAACCCTATTTTGTGTTTTATGTAGAGACAGGATCTCACTGAGTTGCTTAGCGCCTCGCCGTTGCTGAGGCTGGCTTTGAACTCGCGATCCTCCTGCCTCAGCCTCCCAAAGTGCTGGGATTACAGGCGTGTGCCACTGCACCCAGCTTGTGCAAGTGCTTTTTAAGTCACTGAGTCCATGGAGTGAGGTTGACCAGCTACCAAGAAGTCCCGAGCCTAGGTGAGCCCAGGGTCTTCCTTCCTGGGAGGGAAAGTGTGGATGTCCATCATGTCCAGGCCTGAGATGGGGTGGAAGTGTTGCAGGAGCTGAGTCGTGGGGTGAGGCGTTTAACCCTAACCCTAACCCGAGGACCAGGGGACTGCCACATGGTGAGGTAATCCCCTGGTAGTCAGGGGCCCAAAGGCACAGAGGGCAATGAGGCCTCCAGCAGGTAAGAGAGTGCAGCTCTGGAGCCTGGTTCAGCCCAGCCTTATCCATCAGCCTCCCTTGTGGAGGCTAAACACACCTGAAGGGCTGACGGGAGTGCATGCTAAGGCCCAGCAGGGTACGGCACCCCAGGCTCTTTCCCTCTAACAGGAGCCACCTGGAAGACCCTGCAGGTGTCAACAAGAGCACCGCCCTCTGCTTCCTGCCACAGGCAGTAGGTCAGTCTCCTGAGGATCACCTGCCCCCTTACTGTTCCTCTGGCATGTCACCTACAGAGGCTGACTGACTTGGCCACTGAGATGCAACTTAGTAAACAAGGCACACTGTGCACTCACTGTGCCAAGAGCAGGCCTGACCTGGGGCAGCAGAAGGTGCCAATCTCAAGTGCGGCTCCCTGTTGAAAGCCGGGATCCCTCCACAGAGCTGGGTGGACACAATCTGTGTGGGGAGCACCTCCCATGTCCACCTGAGTCCCTGGACTCGAGGAAGCGCCCTCAGCATAGGACAGCTCCAACATTTGCATCTCAGTGGCCCTGGGTCCTGCTCAGCACCAGGGCCACCTGGTCTCATTGTCATGGGGAGACCCAGCACATGCTGTCTGCACTGAATAATACTTGGCAAATGACCCTTCACTAGCCTCATCTGTGTTTACCCACAGGCCGATTTTATATCCGGCTTAGTAAAATAAATGCCATCGTGAATTCACGTTCGTCCTGAACATAAACAACTAAAAGGTTTGCAGAACAATCGAACCCCATTGAGCCTCGCTGACTCTACCATAGGAGGGGAGGCAGGGAGGGACCACGTGAGGCAGCCCACAGGAGGCTGGCCAGGCTTCCTCCTTGGGTCTGGGTTCAGACTCATTTGGGTGAAAACCCTAGTCCACACCTGATAGAAGCATCACCTTGGGCAACTTAATTGATCCCTGCACTTCAGTTCAGTCTTCTTTAAAATAGTCGTAAAGACTGGGGCACAGAATAATGCCTCCAGAACATGGGTGTCCTGACCTGGAACCTGGAATATGTGAGGTTGTTTGGTAAGGGGGAGTCCAGTTTGCTCACACTCACTTTGAGATGGGAGACCCTCCTGACCACCCAGGTGGGCCCGGGTGAATGTAGGAGAGGATTCAAGTCAGAGAGACCCAAGATGCCATGGTGCAGCCCTGAAGCTGCAGGAGGGCACCAGGAGACAAGGAAACTGGGTGACTCTGGAAGCTGGAAAGGGGAGGGATTGGATCCTTTTGAGAGCATGACCCTGCCCAGGCCCGGGGGACTCATGCTGGACTCCACCCTGCAGACCTGGAAGCCGGCTGCTTGTCTTGTTTTAAGACTTCTTTTTGGAGATGATTTGTTTTGGCAGCAACTGGTATCTAATACCCATGGCACCCACCTGCAGGGCCCTGGTAGACTCTAGGAAGCCACACGTGGGAGTTTTGCTGCCCATGTCCCTCCACTCTTCCGGCCAGAGGACACCTACCTCTTCAGTTCTCTCCCCAGGCCTCTATCCCTCTTAAGCAAGCCACCAGAAGGAACTGGCAGAAGACATGCAGGGGCATGGCTTACGTTGCCTAGTTCCCTCTACTTCCTCTCATCCCTCCAGAGGAGGAGCCCGGCTCCCAGTATCCGATCTCCTCTGCAGTTTCCCACTGGCTGTCAGGGTCTCCCTGCACAGAGAGAGGCTGTGCTCGGTGGACGGGGCAAGCAGGGAGGCGACATGCTGAAGCCGCAGGCCCTGCAGGCAGAGGCTCTGCGGCTGCCCGTGAAGTCGGAGACCCTAGAGGGGTGTGAGGAGGAGAGCTGGTGGGAAGACCCAGGCCAGCACCTGCCACATTAAAGATCTGGTAGTGTCCCTGAGAACAGCATGGCGTGTAAGGGATGGGCTTGGGGTGAAGCCTGGGGCTCCTCATTTCACTTTAGTTCAACAGGCATTTATTCTCAACTAACAGCAAAGCCACAGAGCCATAAAAAATCTGGATGCATTGCAAGGTGATTAGAAAACAATTCAGGCCTGCGCTCGAATCCCTCAGCAATGCTGACAGAATGAACGAGCAGCTTCTCCCCTAATCTGCTGGGTGATGAGCAGCTTAGTGCTCTGGGTGGTTCTGGATCCCGTGCCCTGTAAACTTCCTAACACCGTGGGCTACCTGTCCACATACCGCACACACCCACCACCCGACAGCACTCCAGGCGGTGGACATCTGCACAATCCATTTATTCCATTTGCCTCTTGAAAAATAATGGGGGTCAACTAGAATGCTTAATTGTTACATTTCAGACTAGAAACCAGTTTTAATAGCCTCCAATCTGGAATGACTCATGGATGAACAAAATGTGAAAGCAAAATTCTCCACCAAGAGCTTATCACACTCTCCCCAGAGCGTGTGCAGTAATGAGGGTCAGAGCACTTGATGAGTCGTGATGAATGACCGTCGAGGTGCTACCACACTGGCTGGAGGCCATCCGCTCAGCTCCCTCATCATTAATTCATCTTCCAGAAACACCTCTGCCCTAATTGTTTGGCTGCAAAACTGTCCAAATGAATTTTAGGAACTGAGAAGTTATGCTCTTCAGAACCAATTCTACCCTGGTAACTGGAAATTCAAAGTTGAAGTCATGGTCATTTGCATACCTTTAAGAATCATCCAAACAAAAAGTAACGTTTTAAGAACATCTCTTCCTCTATTTACAAGAGGAGGTAACATTAAAAATGGTTTTATAACCAGGTTATAGATGACAGACCCAAGGCCAACATCACACTGAACGGAGAAAAACTGAAAGCACTGTTGTCTTTCTTTAAAATCAGGAAAGAGACACGGATGCATACTCTCACTACTTCTATTCAACATAGTCCTTGAAACTCTAGTCAGAACAATCAGGCAAAAGAAGGAAATTAAAGGGATACAAAAAGGAAAATAAGAGGTCAAATTATCTTTTGATGATATGATCCTATATTTAGAAGACGCAAAAAAAAAACTCCACCACAAGACTTCTAGAGCTCATAAATGAATTCAGAAAAGTAGCAGAATACAACATCAACATTCATAAATCAACAACTTTCCTATACCTCTATAATGAATCTTCTGAAAAATAAATTAGGAAAACCATCCCAATCATAATAACCTAATGAAATACTTGGGAATTAATATAACCAAGGAAGTGAAAGAACCTACAATGAATATTAGAGAACACAGAAGAAGTAAATTGAAGAAGACCTCAGAAGATGGAAAGACCTCCCACATTCTTGCACAGGCAGAATTAATATTGTCAAAATATTTATAACAACAAAAGGAAAATTCAGATTCAACGCAATCCCCATTCAGAATACCAATGACATTCTTCACAGTTCTAAAATTCATTTGGAAGAATAAGGGACCCAGAAGAGCCAAAGCAACCCTGAGCAAGAAAAGCAACATAGGACGCAGCACAATACATCTCAAATCATACTACAGAGCTACAGGAGCAAAATCAGCGTGGTTCCAGCAGCAAGCAGACATGCAGACCAATGGAACAGAGTAGATATAGGGACAAACCCCACGTTGGGACAGTCATTTGATCCTTGACAAACATGCCAAAAATATGTTAGAGGAAAAAAAACCCTTTTAACAAATGGTGCTGGGAAAACTGGATACCCATATGTTGTAGGAGAAACTAGATCCTTATATTCATCCTGCATGAAAGACAAATCAAAGTGGATCAAAGCCTTAGGAGTTAGACCAGAAACTTTGCAACTGCTCAAAGAAAACAGAGGTTCAGCACTTCATCATATTAGTATAGGCCCTGACTTCCTTAACAAGACCCCTAAAGCTCAAGAAATAAAATTAAAAAATCAACAGTTGGATGCCATCAAACTAAAAAATTTCTGCATTACAAAAACAAGACTGTAAAGTGAGAGCCTACAGAATAGGAGCTCTTTTCCAGCTGTTCCTTATAGAAGATTAATATCCACAATATATAACGAAGTAAAAAAGTTTGACATCAACAAAACAAATGACCCAATTAATAAATGGGAAAAAGAACTAAACAGATACTTCTCAAAAGTAGAAACACTGAGACAGGAGAATCACGAGTTCAAAGCCAGCCTCAGCAACGGCGAGGCACTAAACAACTCAGTGAGACCCTGTCTCTACATAAAACACAAAATAGGGTTGGGGAGGTGGCTCAGTGGTCGAGTGCCCCTGAGTTCAATCCTCGGTACCAAAACAAGAAACAAAAAAAGTAGAAACACAAATGACCAAAAATATATGAAAAACGTTCAAAATCTCTAGCAATCAGGGAAGTTCAAATCAAAGCTGAACTTCCATCTCACTCCAGTCAGAATGGTAATTATCAAGAATACAATTAATAGTGAATTCTGGTGAGGATATGGGGGAAAAGGTACACTGGTACATTGTTGGTAGTACAACTACTCTGAAAAGCAGTATGGAGATTCCCCCAAAAACTAGCAATCGAACCACCAAATGACCCAGCTATCCCATTCTTCGGTATTTATCCAAAAAGAATTAAAATCAGCACACGACAGCAAGGCAGCTACAGCAATGATTATAGCAGTGTGATTCACAATAGCCAAGTTATGGAACCAGCCCAGGTGCCCATCAGCAGAGTAGATCAAGAAAATGTGGTATATATGCACAATGGAGTTTTACTCAGCCATAAGAAGAATGAATGTGGCATTTGCCAGTAGATGGATAGAACTGGAGAACATCGTGTTAAGTGAAATAAGCCAGACTCAGAAAGTCAAGGGTTGAATGTTCTTTCTCATATGCAGGAACTAGAGCAAAATAAGGGCTAAAAAGGGGTAATGAGATATCATGAAAACAGAGGGAAATCAGTGGAGTAGAGGAGATTGAGAGGTGGGTGGAGGGACAGAAAAGGGGGAGAAATGCCAATGAATTCGAAAAAATCACGCTGTGTGCAAGCTGTAACATTCCACAATGACCTCCAGCTTTATGTACACCTATACAGCACTGATTAAAAATAGATAGCTGGACGTGGTGGCACACGTCTGTAATCCCAGTGGCTAAGAAGACTGAGGCAGAAGGATCACAAGTTCAAAGCCATCCTTGGCCAAAGCAAGGTGTTAAGCAACTCAGCGAGACCCTGTCTCTAAAAAAAAACATAAAAAATAGGGCCGAAGATGTGGCTCGGTGGCCAAGTGCGCCTGAGTACAATCCGTGGTACCCCCCCCAAATAGATGAGTGAAAAGACCAGTAAAGTGGAGGAAGGGGAGGAATAGGGGGAGGAAGAAGGAAGGGAAATATGGGCACTAGAGGAAAAACAATAATCGGTTTACAAATCATGGGAAAAAACTAACTTGTGAACAAAAAAAATGTTTTTACAACTATGTTCAATTTTGGATTCTCTTGTCCATCTGCATAAAACAATTAGGTCTGCCAGAATAAAGCTTCGGGGAGACAGAATACCATGGTGCACAGATTTAAACTAATCAGGCACTTCCAGTTGGGTTGGTAACTTAAGGCTCAGCTCTCTCTGTTTATAAGCATGAAATGAGATTCCTATTAACAGAAAAAGGGAGCATTGACCTCTGCCCAGGCGATTCGGGCTTCTCAGGCCCGCGGCCTGACATGCCACAGGAACCTGCTTCTGCTGAGACCTGGCCTGATATCCAAATGATAGAAAAGGGAGAGCCATTATGCATGGCTTTTAAAAAGTTCCTTTCTTTCTTATTTCTACTAATTCTTCAGGGAAAAAGTGAAATAGCATCCAATTGTCTGGAAGCATGCAAGCTGATGAAAAGAGCAGGCGTCTGTCCACATTATTCACCCTCTACCAGGCAGATACATCACTATTAGGGTAAGCTGGACCTCAATGCTTCTCCTAGGATTTGAAGTTCTCATGTTCTTCCCAAGCTGTGCACTGTTCTCTCCATGAGTAAGAACCTTGAAAGATGGTTTTCCATGATGGTTTTTAAGCATCTTTCAGGATGCAAAACATCTCTTTTCATACTGGATGCCACTTAATCAAAGGAGGAAACAGAATCACCAAACCCAGTGCTTATCACCCTGAGCCCAGTGACAGTTTTACATATCTTAAGTGAAATAAATAGTAACCCTGTCATCTCTCAATCTTAGCAGGATAACTCGGCCAAGCACCATGTCCACATCTCTTACCACTGGTGAAAGGAACTTTAATAACACCATTCGCTACACGCCTCTGGATTTGACAGGCGCAGTCTGATGTTATCCTGTGTCAGCCCCATATAATGTGAAATGAAAACTAGCATTACAAACCCCATAAAATAACTCTCAAAATTCATCAAAGACCCTCTTTTAGGGGTCAAGGCCCCCTGTGCACTGGACTGGCCTTTCAGCCACATGCCCTCCTCTCAGGTGGCAGGGAGCTCCTGCTCATGCACCTCTCTGGTGGAGCGATGCTAATTTAATCCACGTGCTCGGCGAGTAGGGCTTCCCCAGAATAGCAGCTCATAAAAAATGTATCAGATCTAACCGGAAAGCAGCCCTCCTGAAAATGCTGAGCATTCTTCTCCGACTCTCGGTGAGACAAGATCTACAAGGGCCTCCTCACAAACAACTGCCTCCCGCCCAGCAGCCCAGTCCTCTAAATGAAGAGTGTCCTCGCCCCTCCCTGCGTGGGCTTCCCTTTCTGCAGCATGTAGGGACTGAGCGCCAGACCAGCGAGCCCGAGGCATAAGGAAAGGCACTGTCTGCAGCGACGTCCAACAGGCACCGGGAACAAAACAAGAGGCTGGCGGATGACCACGCTGGACAGGAGGGTGATCAATGAGTGGCCTCCCTGAACTAATAGTGCCCGGTGCCAAGAGAAGCTGGAGGTGAGTGCCTGGAAGGGGCAGGTGCCTGCAGAACATGCCCTGAAAACGTCAATCACTGCACCCTGCAGTTGGGAACATGACCCCTCGTCATCAGTTTCCAACATAACCAGGAAACGCGTGCCGTCACCGCATGCCCCTTACAAACGCCCAAGCACTCAGAGACGCAGTAGCCCCTTAGTTACTTGCTGAGGCCTCCAGCTTGCGCTTGTGGGGTGGGTCCTCGATGATCCTCTTGAGGTCCCCACGGTTCTTCAGGTCCATAGGCTTCTCCCAGACGGACAGCTGCATCGTCGGATTGAAGAAGAAAACCCGGTCGTCGCCTGTCCAGACCACGCACCTGTTGAGTTGAAACTCACCTCAGTCACTCCCAAAGACACTACGATCAAAAGCCACTGGCATGTGCCCTGACTCCTAGCGCCCTTCAGGACTGAAAGCCACAGGTCGGTGAGGCCATTTCTATGAAGCACGAGGAGCAATTCAAAGCCGACTCCTCGCGAGCCTGTCCCATGAGCAGGTGAACATCCCCAGCCGGGGACACCAACGCTCAGGGCGGGCAAGCAGCTCGACAAGGCCACCCCAGGTGGGGCTCCTCCTGGCACACCAGCAGCCTCTGCTCAATGACATTCCCACTCAGACCTGGGTGCTCTGGGGCACCTCTCACAGGGAGGGAGTAATTTGGACATGGTTTCCCTAAATCTCCCTAGTTTGGCAGGTGTACAGACCAATCTGTGGCTCTGCCCCAAGAGAGGCTCAGATCTAACAAGCAGCACACAGGCCCTGAGCAGCACCCAGAAACACTGGCCACAGCAGGCCAGCTCATGGCACCCAAAGAAGACTGCAGCTCCCCTTCCTGGCCAGCATGCCTTTGACCTCCTGGGAACCCTAGAAGACCTCACTCATCTTCCCTGTAGGTGAGGGGAGATGTCCACCCCATTAGGGAGGACAGAACTGGGGCAAAAGAGCACGGTGTTCCAGGCCAGGGCCTGTCTCCCTCTAACCAGTCCTGTGCCAGCAGCTGGAGATGAAGAGAAGGTCCATGAACTGAACCAGGACACCTGCCCAAGTGGTCAGGTCCCTTCCCTGTTCATGGGCCATACAGGCCTTTGTACCTGGAGACAATCAGGAGAAGTGGAGCCTTTCAGGGCCTGGAGGGAGGCTGCACGCTTCCCATGAAGTTCCCCTTGGGCCCCGTGGCACTGGAGGGCTTTACCAAGTGCAGAGCTACAGGTGATTACACCATGCTGGCCATCATGCAGGATTCATCTGCCACCTGGACTCCCCCACAGCATGGCCAGCAGGGAGCTACATGCCGTCCCCTGGCTGCAGGGCTGGGGAAGGGCTGGCTACTGCACAGCTTCTCAGGACCCCACGAGACCCCACTGGGCTGCGCCCTTTAGGACTCCTGTGCAGGGGAGGAGTCAGGCTGAGAGTCGGGCTGGTAGGGACAGAGGCCAGCTCCTGCTCCAGTCCCCCACACAGGCTTCAGAAGCCCTCATTTGGGCTGTGGCTGGAAAACAGCTCTGAGACCAAAGCACCTGGCAGCCAGCAGCCCATTTGCAACTGTCTTGCTTCAATTATCTTTCCTTCATGATGTTTGACTGAACTTGGCTTGGGTAGGGAATTCTAGAAGCATCCCTGTTTCCCCATATCCATCTGTCCACTCATAAGTTCTCCCCAGAACAAAGGACTGCTTCCTGTGGTCCAGCCACAGCAGACTGGCATGGCTATCATGTCAGAAGGTTACCTTACCTGAGGTCTCACAAGCACCTGTGACCTGGGCACTGCACCCTGAGCTCCCTGGCCTTACCAGGGAGATAACAGACCTGTTCCCTTCTCTAGGGCCCCAGGCTAGGAGTCCAGTGTGGGCTTTGCTCCTCTGCCTGCAACCTCAGGGCACAGGTGCATGGCCACAGGCCTCCGTGTCCTCATTCCTAGAAGACGGCTGCTTCTTTCCAGCTTCAGTCTCCAACCTCAGTTCTGACTTCTAGACTCCTTTCCTCTTAATCTTCCAACTTGGTACCAGGACCCTGGTCACAGCCATTGTTGGGGCACCTCCCTGCTAATCCACTTCACTGGCAGGGTGCCCACCCTGATCACCATGAGCACTGGCTGTGCCCTTGGGCAGCCTGCAGGCTCTATGTGGGGTGGGGATAAAAGGTGGCCAAGTCTCTGGGGTGCGAGTCACAGTCCAAAGCATGGCTGGGCTCCAACCAAGAGCCCCTGCCTGGCCTCCTGCCTCCTCTCTTGCTGAAATCCCCCAATAACTTCAGATATGGGTGCTGCATCCAGGGAGCCCCACTCGGACGGACCCCACGGGTAGGGAAGATCTAGGTGCTCTCAGGAAGCTTCCCAGCAGAGTAGTTAGGAGAAACCCACAAGCCTCCTCTTCCTAACACACCTGCACTCCAGGCTTTCAGAGCAACCCAAGCCCTCCCAGCACGGCACAGCCTTTGCCAGAACCCAGGAAGTAATGAAGCACTCACCGAGGAGCACCCGGTTAATTAAGATCTGCTGATTGGAGAATGTGTCGGCGCATTTAATTAACGCCACAAGTGGACGGGGCATTTCTGTCAGAACTATTAAGAAGCCGAAGGCCTTGGAGACTTCACTTCGGTCAGCCCTCAAGGTAGAGAGAGGACGGGCTCCAGCTAGCCCCAGCCTCCCACTGGCTCCACAGGCTTTCCCAGCGCAGAGCAGGTGGGCTCCCAGGTGACCTGTGCTAACTGCTGGCTCTCCTGAATGCTGAGGGCCACTGGGTTCTGAGAGGCTCTGGTTAGAGAGGGGATGGGGACGAGAGGCCTAGGGGCTGGGAAGCAGGTAAGTGAAGACAGTCCATGAGCAGACCAGGGATGAGCAGGACCCTGCGGTGGAGTGCTAAGAGCAGGGTTTCAACTTGGGGCCCCACAGCCACTCACAGATGTCCTGCACCTGGACCCCAGGCTGTGGGCAAGGCAGAGGGTCTAGGCAGGTGGACTGGTGGTTTGGGGAGCCCTCATGGAGGGCGAGGGTGGGGCTGAATGGGGCAGGTGCTGGGCACCTGGCTTCCTGCAGAGAAGTGAGGGAAGGGCAGGCCCGCCCAGGACAGGCTGAGCCCTGGGGGCTCCTGGGTTCCTCCCATTTCCACTGGAAACCAAACATTCACAGAAGACCAGAACAACTCAAGGGAGCTAGGTCCTCGTGTGCCCCACCGGGGCTGCCAGCCTCCGCCAGGCATGCCTCCCTCCTGAGGAGTCAGAGGTGAGGGTCCCCGAGAACGTGCATCCTCAGGCCCTCTGATGGGCTCCCATCGTTTCCTCATCGAGTCCTGAGGTATTTTCCCTTCTCACCGTTAACTCCAGAGAGAGGCTTCACATTCAGGGGTTCATATTTATTTGTCCAAACTCTCCTGGATCCCAGATCAGTCTTGGTTGTGAGTTTGGCGCTTCAGCAGGAGCATGGTGTGGCTCCTGGTGCCCGAGGCAGAGACGCCCTTGGTCCATCTAATGCCCTGGTGCAGAAAGCATCACCAAAACTCCAACTTGCACCAGAGAACTTGAGCTTCTAATGCCAGGAAGGAGTGGAGCTAATTAGGGACTAATGGGGGAGCGTGGCCGGGGGGGGGGGGTGTTGGCAGCACTTAACACCGTGCCCATTAATATCCAGCTATGAGAGCCAGCTCCTGTGCTGGGGGAAGTGTCTGGAATTGAACCACAGAGCTGGTGGCAGGTAAATAAATGTGGTTCCCGAGAGAAATCTGCCCCTCCCCTTGTTACGGTTGGTTTCAACTAGACAGAGCCAGCTGTAACATGCAAAATTAATTTTATGTATCATTTTATGCCCATTTTAAGTAACATGGAGAGCTCCCCTTCTTTAATCATGCTGCACAACTCCTGGCTGGCCGCCACATCCCCCTTCTCTTTAACTGTCCCCATATCCCGGAGGATGTAATTAGTACGTCAGTTATTTAAGTCTGGTGCAGGATGCCCACACTAAGCAGCTGAATATAAGAAGATCTGAATTGTATCAGATGACATCTGGGGACGTTGCTTTGTTGCAGAAAAGACGTCTCTGGATCACCCGTCAACAATGAACTCCAACGAGCTCCCTCCAGTTCTATGGCCAGCCGCCGCCCATCTCTGTTTCTCCCCCAAACCTGCTCAGCCCGCTGGGGGTGGGAACTCATGCCTGGACTCTGGCCTCCACGCTCCTCCCAAAAGCCCCCTGAGGCCCTTGCTTTGGATCCTACCGCTGCGTGCCCTGTCCCAGGAGCACTCTTTCTGCTGGACAGAGCCTGGCGCCCTCTGGGTCTCACCTCTGGCAGGGGCTGACCAGGAAGGGCTGAGGCCCCTCATCCTCTTCACAGGCCAAGTGAGGGCAAGGGCACTGAGATTCAAGGAAGACAGAGTGAGCATGTTCTCCAGCCCTGGCTCCCACCACTGTGTTTCAAGAAGAGTGCACAGGTGACAGGCCAGGCCTGACACTAGACAGACAAGACCAACACGGAAGTGGGCTGTCCCATGACTGACGGCGGCTCTGAGCCCACGGCCTGCTGCATGCGTCTCCACATCTCCCCCTGCAGGATGTGACGGTTTAGGTGTGAGGAAGCTGCAGAGAGAAG
Source organism: Geosciurus inauris (assembly GCA_004024805.1). Lineage (NCBI taxonomy): Eukaryota > Metazoa > Chordata > Mammalia > Rodentia > Sciuridae > Geosciurus > Geosciurus inauris. The sequence continues at coordinate 43,233 of PVHX01011725.1, forward strand.
GTGCTCCAGTTGGTGGCGGGGGCTCGGGATGCAGGGTGTCCCGGGCCTTAGCCCCCGGAAGCAATGGCTCAGCACTTTCCCTGTTGCCCTCTTTCCTCGGCTTCTTCCTTTGACGCAAGGCACATGCAGGGTTTTCCTCGCAGACATGGAGGGAAGCAGCCTGGGAAGAGCTGGGAGAGCATCCTGGCCCTGCGCAGATGTGCTCACCGGGGCTTCCAGGGAGGCCACCAGGCTCGCAGGCCCTGCTCCTGGGGTCGTCCTGTCTAGCTTCTCTGCAGAAGGTTATAGTTATCCAACCTCACTATTTTCTTTTTCAAGTATAAAGCAGCAAAAAATTATAGATCCGTGCTCAGCAGAAGCTGGTGGAGCCCTGGCCGACTGTCCACCTAGTCCTGCAGAGAGTGGACACAGAACCTTCTGGAGCCTATTCTCAAGGTCTACAAGGAACCAAAGGCATCAGGAGCCAGTCTTGGTCCAGGCCAAGGGCTTCTACATGCTTCCGCCTCCATCTGCTGTAACTGAGCACTTTGACATTTAATTCAGCAATAGATTCCCCTTCCCTGCAAGTAACACCTCACCTGGAGCCTTCCCTGACATAATGAAAGCCTCAATTATGCAAAGGGGACAAAGTGGCATTTGGTTTCCCTTCAGTGGTGTGTACTTGAGCAGAGTGCATCATCTCTAAGCTTCGTGCGTGTGGTGGCGCGTCAAGTGACTGCGCATAAGAAATGTACTCCACCACAGGCAGCCACCACCTCTCTTAGTGACGATGATTCCTAAAGACCTTGCTCTGTCAGGTGTGGTCTGTGCATACTGGGAACAGCTCTGCCAACTGCACCCAGAAGCAGGCTTCGATGCCAGCTCTTTTCAAGTCAAATGGTTCAATACTTTTTTTTTTTAAATGCAGAGAGCCATTTTTATCATACCCATTAAATCAGTAGTTGTGAATTAATTGAACCCATTAAATCAGTAGTTGTGAATTAATTGAACAATGTCACCAATAGGTGCTGAAATATCAAATAACTCAGAGATCAGAATTAAAGACGTGCGATAGCGAAGGATGTGCCTGCGATTTCCAACATGGCTCAGCTGTCAGAGGACTGCCACCGGCTTGATGTCTGCAGCGATCTTACCAAAGCCAGTCTCTCACACCATCAGTGTCCGCGACCTGCTTGCCTCTCCCTGGTGGAAGTGTGAATCAGCTGGTGGCGTTTGGGCTGGGACACCAGACGCTAACAACCTGGGAATACACATGTGGGCTTTGGTACCAGCCTCTCATAGTCTAGCCCCCTCTGCTTCTTAGGCCAGAAACCTAAATCAGCTCTGCCAAAAGTGGCGCCTCCTGGACATCCTCTTCCCAACAGCTGCAGGGTGGCCCTCCTGGTCCTGGGAGCACACTGCCACCTCTTTACTTTAAAAAATACTCTATGCTGTTCTATTAATAGATTAGACAAATTGAGCACTACAGTTTGGATTTTTCAGAAAAGGCTATAGTGTTACAACCAAATCTCAATATATAAATTTCATGAAAACAGCTAGTTATCTGTACATCCATAATTTTTAAGATGATTTTAAGATGCTATTTTGTCATCCTTGCTGACATTTATTGTCATTTAAGCCAAAAGCTCATGGATTTTACACTTGTTTAACAATTACCTCTGCAACCTCCCTGTGACATGAACATCGCCAAGAAAACCATTTAATTACCTCCAATGAAAGAGTAGTTTAATTTCCTCAAAATTACCATTGGAGAAAACTCCAGATTATAAAGAGGAGGACAAGGAGGAGGAGGAATAGAAATCTCTCGAGAGACTGGAACGGTGTACTCTGCTATGGACCTAAAGACAGAGCAGATCTGAAAAAGCCATTCAAATCCCACTCCAACTGTCATGGGACACAAGCTCAGCCTTTTCCTTAGGGCCACTCGGCCCCTCTGCATGGAAGTGGGGGTACACCCTGCACTTCCTGCCTCTCCCTGGGAACCGTCCACCAGTGTTAGGCTAAATGCATTTCTGAATCGCAGAGCTGGCTGAGGAAGTTATTCTGGACTCTGAAATCATTTCTAATGGTTAAACTGGTGCGGTGGCAAGAGGAGAGGCAGTAGATAGTCCTGGCTCCATCTTTATTCACCAGAAGGCACTGATCTCACGCTCCTTGAGGACTCGACGTTACATAACATGTCCAGGGCATCTGTGCCTCTGGGCAGCTCTCCCAGCAGCTGGGATGTCAGAGGGAGTCCCACACAGAAGGAATGACGGAGGTGCTGCCCACTTGCTTGTGACCTTCCCTAGAGACTCGTGTGGCTCTCCTGCAGAGAAGGAGGAAAGACGCCCCTTCTCTCACCACTTAACCAGTTTCCACAGCCTCGTCACCTCTAGGGCGTTTTTCACAGGCTGGATGCAAAACAGAAAAGGTACTGGGTGGTATTTCCCTTCAAAAGCACCTTCCTTCCCTGCAAACACGCACAAGGCTAAGGACCCCGATGTCCTCTCAAGCCTTCCATTTCTCTGCTCCGATGTGACTAAAAACACAGCCACCATGATGTCAGCCCAGAGTGACAACGACTGGTGGTCCACTCTCAGGGATTCCAAGTCTCCCCAGCTCGCTGTGACTGCACTGTGCCTGGACGGCTCTGAGCTCAGGACGATCCTCTCTGAGCCACACCATCTCTGCTCACATGGAACCTTCTGCAGCCAGGCTTCCTCGGGAGTATTTGGTCAGAAGTTGAGATGGGAAGCTTGGCTGCAGAGGCTCCTCCTGGGATCTGACCTGGCCAGGCTGCCTGGATCCCACCCCTGGCCCGCTGAGCTGGACGGTGCTTGACCGGCATGGAGAGCCTCAGACAGGGCATGCCCCACCAGGGATGAACCCAACAAGATTCCCCGAGATGCAGGAGGCTGGTCGGAGATCCTGCCAGCCTGTCCAGCCACCTGACATCTGACAGTACCCCGGGGACCCCCTGGTGGTCGGGAGCTCCAGTGCCAGAGACCTGCCTCTTCCCACCATCCTTCCACCCACTCACATGGGCGCCTCATCCTGAACCTCAATTACGAGACCTTTTCCTGCTTCACCAGCAGCCATAGCAGCCTTCTGAGAGCAGCTCTGGGTGGACAGGCAAACTGCAGCCTGCTGCAGCCCGGCCGGAGGTTGGCAGAGCCACGCAGGTCCGTATTCTTGGCCTGAGCATCCTGTTGCCAAGAGGAAGGGCAAGAGCGCTCTCGGTCGGGCAGCGATGGGTGGCTGCGTCTCTGGCTGGAGCTGTTGATGGGGGCGCTGCCCATTCCCGATGCCTCCCCGGTCCTGAAGATGAGAACTTCTCTGCTCTTACTTGTTGAAGGACTGCCCTGGAGCATCCTCATCTGGACAAGGGCACCCTTCTGCAGCCAGGGCTCTGCCAGATGGGCAGCAGGCAAGAAGGCCAGTGATGGAGCCACACACATCTGTCCCCCTGAGCCCCCGGGAGTCCTGCCCAGCACCAGCCCAGGACAGGCTCACGGTGGAGAGTTTGAGTGACAGCATCAAGTAACAAAAGCAGCAGCAGCTCGGGTGGCAGAGGAGCTCTGCTCCTGGAGGCAGCTTGCAGGGTTGGGAAGAGGCATCTGTATGCAGTGCCAACATGAGTGAAGGTATCATTTCACAACACACCAGAGCCCTCTGAGCCAGAGCCACAGCAGGAGAAGCTGGGCTCTGGCAGCTGCCCCTCACCCCACACATCAAGGGGAAGTGCAAATCCGGCCTCAGGAAAGGTGGGATCTTCCAACACATGCATCTTTAGCTGAAGGGTTGCTCAGCAAAGCAGAGAGCTCTGGCTCAGGGATTCCTAAGTCAGAAGGGCACGAGTGAAGAGTGCAGGAGAAAACTCAGTGCCTGCCTGTTGCCTCTATACTACTGCACAGGCCCCAGCAAGTGGGCCTAGTTCTGATTCAGACAGTGCACCCCTCAGATTGGAGCTCCTCCTTGCACTCGTGAGTGTTTAGCTCTCCTCCTGGAGTAGGAGGACACAGCCACTGCCCTTCTGGGCTTTGTTGGAGATTCCCTTTCTCCCTCAGGACCGCCAGTCAGAGAGAACAGCATCACCAGCAAGAGACCAGGAAGTCTGTGTGTCTGTGGCCTCCGCAGCTTGTCCTCTTTCTGCCAGGCCCAAGTGCTCTCCAGCCACCCCCAGGCACATGGCCCTGCTAACGTGGCAGTCTCAGCACCAGCACACTTGCTTGTTCACTCCACCACCGGAGGTACTTGTGCTTAGTCACTCCACCCGCAGAAGCCTCTCCTAGGGTCAGGGTCTTCCCTCCCAGTGTGTCCAGCCCCCACTCTAGTCCTGACCCCCAAAATCTGCTGCCTTCATGTCACGATCCCGGGACACTGGAGGGACCTCTCGCTCAAGGCAGGAAGACTCACACAGGCATCATGATTCCCAGACCCAGGACCCACCAGGAGGGAGAGCAGCCAGAACAGGAGCCCTGCTGGCCTCCAGGGTCCCACTTAGCATTCTGCACTGCATCACACAACACCACAGAGGAGGAAAACCTCAGCCTTCACTGCTGGAATGTTCCAGTGTCCAAGGTCACCTCTGTAGTTACAATCTCCCAAGCAGAGCCCTGCCAGAGCTGTGACAGATCCAGAGTGTCAGTAAGTTGTGCCAAGCCCCCAATATGACAGGCTACAGTGTACCTGCCCCAGAGGCTCACATGGCTTGGTATCCAAGACAGCATGCCTGTGGTATGCGATGGGATGCGCGTGCGTCCGTGTACACGGTCTTTCTCCCAGGCCCCTGGCACAAAGTTCCCGACACTGCTGGGGCTTGCTGAGGGAGAGGAGGTTCCTCACTGCTCCCGACAGGCTCCTCTGACAAGCCTGAGTTTTGCTAACTGGAGGGCCTGGAGAACGCAGGGTGGGGCTGGTCTCTGGAGAGCAGCCCTGGGGTCAGGAGATGGGAACGTGGAGCCCTCCCCAGTGTGACTCCCAGAGGAGTCAGAGGGGTGGAGGCTGAGCGGCCACTGGGCCGGTGATCTTTCAAATCATGCCTACTAAGGACACTCCACTGAAACCCAGACGGGGGCTGGGGGTCCTCCTGGGCCGTGCACGTCGAGGCGCATGTGCCCAGGGAGGTACTGCAAGCTTGAGGCCCTGCCTGTGCATCTCTTCCACATGGCTGCCCACATCCTTCATGATTCGCTGTGGTGGTAACCAAGGCACTCTCCCGAGCTCTGCGAGTCACCCTAGAGAACTGTCATCAAAGCTGAGGGCTGCAGTGGGAACCCCGGAATCTCTGTCAGCTGAGCGGAGGTGCAGCTGGAACCAACTGCAGCCAGCATTTTAGACAGAGCTTTTAGCCCGAGGGGCTGGAGGCCACCTCCAAGCTCCCTGTGGGTCGACTCAGGTTGCACTGAATTGCAGACACCCAGGGTACTGGGGACCTGGTGGGCCTTGGGAAGCTGCTCCCCAGGGTGCTCTTGGCACAGAGCAGTTTCAGGGAAAGGCAGAGAGCAGAGGGTGGTGCTGCAGACCTGGTCACGGCCATGAACAGGCAGGGGCACGGGTTCTCCAGGAAGGGCTGGATTTGCATCTCCAACAGGCGACCATGGCACAGCTACAGGCAGATGAGCCCTGGCCACAGGGCACTGCCACTCAGCGTGTGGGGTTGGGGTGAATCCCGGGGACGGCCAGCAAGCCACTTCTCTGTGCCTGGACAGCGTGGTAAACTGACACAGGCCAGTGCCGTTTCTGGTCTTTCAGTGATCTGTTCCTCCCAGCTGTATGCTACACTCTAATCTTCAGGTTTTAAAACTTAATTTTTTCTATAATAACCTTTTTATCCTGGTTCCAAATTACTCCATTACAAAAGGGCATTTTTAAAAACCAAAGACCGTGGCTCCCTGGTGGAGGGTATTTTTGAGTACAGCACACTCAACGATCAGGAATCCTCGCAGGGCAACGGAGGGAGCCTGGTGCATCTTTAATTAACAGCTGCTCAGTTGTGCTTTCTCGTGGAGGAGAGGGGAGGAAATTCTTTGACGCTTCCGGCATGCTGCATGTACAAGCTGCTGTCTCTCACTGATATATACGCAACAGCATTACTATTTTAATGCACATTCACAAATATATCAGAGCAGGAGAACTCATCACTTAAGTGCCATTTTTCTTGCAGAATGAGACAGCGGTGTAGAATTATACCTGCCATGAGTTGCAGATTCATATTTTAAAACACAACATACCTAGGAGCCTCTATTTTCTCTTTGGCTGCACCAACAAAAGTCGGGGTAAGAGGTAAGTATTTCTCATTGCTCTGGGGTTTCAGGGCATCTTACCAGGGGGATCCGGGCACCGGGGTGGAGGCCACAGGTCTGTTGCCTTTCGGGATACTGTCCTCTCCACTCACCAGCATGGATGGAGGCTCCTTTCAACAGAAAGAGAAGGAGAGAGCATCATCTGTGATCATGAACACTCACCCTCAGCTCCAGGCATCCGAGCGAAGAACAAGGTCCCCTGTAGGCATCCTGCCCCCAGCAGCCACTGGATAATGACCTTCTCAGTGCAGCTAGAGCAGAAAAGCAGGGCTGGGCAGTGGCATTAAGGGCAGAATTAACGACACAGTTGACTGCAAAGAATAACTCAGCAAAGGTACCCCTAACTATCCTGAGTCACTTTTCCAGAATCAGAGACAGGCGGGGAGCCCGAGGATGCTTCAAATCCCCAACATCTATGGCACAGAAATCCCAATGGATTCATCTGTGGGAATGAGTGCGTCCCGGTATCTAGAGTCACCATGTCACCAAAAACCTGTATGAAGTGGCAGTACCTCCAGATATTAGGACCCTAGACTGAGACGGGGCTGGCAGTTCAGGTCTGATTGGCAGGAAGAGTGACAAGCCCCACTCTCACATAACAACTGGGCCCTTGCAGCCTTGGGTGGCTCCTAGGCAACACCTGCCTCTGGGGTGTGTCTGATGGGGCAGGACCTCGGGGTCCTGATGCCCCACTAGGTGTGAAAAGCCTCACTCTGTCTGCCCCACTTGGAAAGCAAGGGATGTGTGAAAATTACGTTGCCTGGAAGACAACGAAGATTTTCTCCCTAAATTTAAGAAAAAAACAACAACTATGCCTGGAAGAATCTGGAGAGGAAATCAGTTGTTTGAAATAAGGAAATGTGACAGTCCTAACTGTAGCACGAACGTGGTGCCAAGGCGCAGACTGCCGTGTGTCTCTGCGGAGCTCGACAGACGTGCGCTCTGCTCAGGAATCAGTGTGTGCGAGCCAGTTTCCACCCGGAGCTGAGAAGCATGATGAGGAATTGAAGGAAAAGAAGCATCGTCGCAGTTTTAGTTTGACTACAAAACAAACGAATTCACAGAGAATCAAGTCGATTCTAGTGGTGAGAAACTTCTGGCTTTGACCTCTAATTTAGACCTACTGTGTCCCAGCTGTGTCCTCTCTCACTTTGGAAAATTAGGTGGGCTGAACAGGTAGCTTGCTTTATCCAAGCAGCACTCCAGTTCTGAGCTCAGAGCTATAAAAATTGATCGTCATCTTCACATTTTGGAATCTCTGTTTCCAACAGCAGCAATACCATTACTTGGGGGAGAGTGCAGATGAGAGGGCCAGCCACTTGGCCAAAACCACATGGCGTCCATGCTTCATGATGTTAGGAAGAAGATCTCGATTATGAAAGGCCCAAAGATCACATTCCAACACAAATGAAGAGACCCACAGGGAGCCGGGAGAACCAAGAGTGAAATACGCCCCAAAGAGGTAGACCTGTTGCTGAGCACATGCACAAGCAGGGAAAGCCCGTCTAGGAGACCCACCAAGAGGGCAGGACAGGAAGGCCCGAGATGGGAACACATGGCCACAGCAGCTCTGCCCAGCTCTGGGTGGGTCTGGGAACACAGGGGAGCCTTGCTCAGGCACACTGCTCCTGGTGTTCTACGGGGCTTCTCTTCATCTTGGTGGATAAGTGCATTTGATACATGATTTGTCATTTAGGCAACCATCCTTAAGATCAATGTGGGGTTTTTCCCAGAATTTTTTAGTAGTAGAAAATATCTTTGTTTCCTATGAGAAAATAAGGTCAGGATAAATAATTAGCTTAACAAGGAGTATTCAGAAACACTTGTCTCAAAAAATATATATTAAGACCAGAGTTTATATTACTAATCCAATTAGGAAAACTGGAGGGGATTTTCATTATGAAGTTAATTGAACAATAGAACTCAACAAGGAGTCTCTGAGTACCAGATTACCTCCACTAATTATTCAAGTAAATATGGAAGAGTGTAATTTGTGCTGGAGAAGAACACTTAAATTTGGCAATGCTAGGATTCTCTTCAGCTAATTACCAAGGTCTTTTCCATGAGGCACATGCTGGTTAGGATTTCCTGTTGGTGATAAAAATGGCTAATCATGGCATAAAGCTCCTGTTCCGCACTGAAGTAATGAAAGTGAGTTAGACTCGAGGAACTGGTGATAGAGCAGGTATTTATGGGCAGCACTAGAGAGGCTATCTTTGTAATTAGTACGTAATTCTGGCTGGGATACTAGTCCCTTATAGAAAAGCCAGACATCGGGGCAAGTGCATAACTCACACCAACATCTGTGGTGGATGTTCGCACTTAACACTGAGGACGGTGAGCAGGGGCGTGGTTATGTCCAGCTGGGGCTAACGGGGAGCCAGCACAGAAAGCGGGGGGAAGGAAAGCTCCCAGGGAGGTGTGAGGCAGAAAGACTGATAAAGCAAGAGAGAAGGTTAGAGAGATGCGAAGTTAGACTGGAGGCTCCAGGACTTCGGACAGATGAGGAAAAACTAAGTGCAATTTGGGATTTTCAAATGCAGGGACAAAAGTGAGTCCCTTGGGTCATCCAGAGGAAAGGCCATGTGACTGTGAGCATTAAACCTTTCAGAAGCACCATCCCAGTAAGTCTTTAAGATGCCATTTGGCAAACAGGCAAGGAGAAAGACCTAAGATTAGAATATTTTTTTAAAAAACACAGGGCTTTCTTTTTTCTTTGAAGGTAAAATCCAACTGTAAACAGCACCCTTACTGGACCAGCCCAGTCCTCACACAGCCAGACCACTGTGCATCCTCCCTTCATTCTGGAAATGGACTGGGTGTGAGCAGGAAGCCAGAGCCACTCCCAGCAGGGTGCTGCCAGGAGCTGGGAGCCCAGCTGCAGAGATGGAGACCATTCCACAGATTTGCCCCTTGAGCTGCTGGGCTGCACCTGGCTGCTGCTCACAGTAGACAGCAGAGCTTCACACCAAGCTCTGTGTGAAGGCGTCCTGGCCCCTGACCTCCGAACCTGGGCTTGGTGCCGCTAACACACACACACACACACAGAGCCGAAACCCACCTTTTCCTCCTGGGCTCTGGCCTGGCTCTTCCTCTCCGCGCTGTGCAGCATCAGGGCCGGCGGGCGGGGCACTCGGCGCTCTTTGCTTCTATCTGTGGGACCAAAGCAACCGTCACTAACATTCCAACTGCCACAGTGATATTGAAATTTAAGTCATCAAAGATAAAAGGTGGCCTTGAAAATTCAGGGCTGCGGGCACACACTGAAGTCTGCTGGCAGTCGTGCAGGCCTGGCATTTCCTCTGTGGCCCTGTGACAAACCTCTTGCCCTGACCCTGAGCGTGCAGAGCCTCACAGGCCAGGCCTGCACAGCTGGCCACTTTCTGCCACAGCTGTGCACGCACCCCTGGACATCCAGGCCCACGACTTGGGCAGTGCTCTCCTGTGCACGTCCCCACAGGTGCTAGCCTGGATCCACGGCCTCCTGGAAAAGCTTGGTAAGCAAGTCCTATACAGAGGCCCTAGAGTCAGCTCGTCCCCACAGGAACTACCCAGGACAGGGACAGTCATTCTGGTGATTCAGCAGGCAAGGGGAGGCCATGAGGACACTCCCAGCAAATGGCAGCCATTGCTCATGGCTCACAGTCCAAGTGGGCCCAGAGCAAAGGTGGTGAGCCAAGGCATGCGGGCCAGTCAGGCATCTGTCTTGAATTCCCAGAGTTCCGTGCCCTGGTCAGCCGTAGCTTCCTCACAGCTGCCTCCACACTCCAGCTCCACCTGTGATCAGCACCATCTAAATCACTGCTGACCACATCAGTGGACAGACAATGTGAGCTGTGAGTGGACAGGCCCCAGGCCCTACTTCAAGGCAGGAGAACGTGAGATGGGGGACCAGCTTGCTGAGGCTTCCACAGCTGGTAGCCATTGCGAACCCTCCTTGGCCAGGCCCTGCCAGGGGTACAGGAGGGCTCCTGGCTGAGCAGGCCTCCAGGTTCTTTTTGCTTATCCCCTAGTGGGCACTGATGCCTTTTCCATGAGCTGATGGCACCACACTGTGAAAACTAGCTGGTTGCTGCGAGGGAAGGGGGAGGACAGGGAAGCCGGGGGGTTCCAAGTATCAAAGCAAAGCACAAGCTTTCATCTTTCCCAAAATTTCTACCTGACTCAAAATTGTGCAAGTAGCCAACACTTCCTGGCAAGGAGCCTGATCACTCATACTAAGGTTAAAAGGGAAAACCCAGACCAGCTAACTACATGCTCACATCACCACTAGGTGAATTTCTGAACAAAAACCCTGGCAGGTGCTCCTGGACTTGAAGGTCAGGACACTTGGGACAGAAAACTGCTTAACCTGGGGGTCCAGGCCATGTAGCTCAGTGGGTACACTCCACAGAAGAACACGAAGACAGAATCACCCGCGTGTGTGTGCACACCACACACACATACACACACACACACACAGACACCAAACAGGCACACAAGCTGGGCATCTGTGGCCTCCTTGGAGCCACATGTCAGTGTGGAGGTGGGCAGGCAAGGGCAGAGCTGGAGGCCAAATCACCCCTGGCTTCCACACTTCCCACCAGCCTACCCCCCGGCCCTGCTGCCTGCTCTGCACAGGTTTGCAGGGGTCCACGTAGGCTAGGACCCCACGGGGCTGCAGTCATGCCCATGCGGCCTCTGCACCTGGCGGGTGTGGCTGCAGAGTTGGGTGGCCAGCCACGTGTCCCTCTGCAGAGCCACAGGGGAAGAAGCCCCTCACTGAGGTGATGCTCAGGAGCGAGTGTGTTCTGGACCCACAGCAGCAGCACTGGGCAGCTCCAGGCCAGGAGCAAAGAGCCCTGCGTCTGGACCAGGCAGGAGCACACTCTGCTGGCTCCCCACCCCAGCTGGGAATGGATGGAGGAAAGGCCACGGGACATCATGGCCATAGCAAGCCTGTCCACTGTCGTTACTCTGAAGCACATCCTGGCCTCGGGCTCCCCATGGCAAAGGGCTGGTTCTTGCTGTTAAAGGAGGAGTGGCCTCAGCTCCAGCCGTTGGAGAGCAAGCAGAGCACAGTCCCTGATGCCCTGACCTCCCTGACTTTCCAGCACTACAAATTATCCGGGCTCAGCCTCTGCCTGGCACGGTTCCTGCCACAGAGGCCAGCTCTGCTGACTGTAGGGCTGCTGGGCAGCCGTGGCCACTAACAGGAGACACCCCAGGCCTGATAATGCCCGCAGCGGTCCCATTTCAAGACTGGACTTGGTGGGATTGAGGATGTAGTTCAGGGGTAGAGCACTTGCCAGGCCAAAAAGAAAAAAAAAAGATGTCCTTGGGAGGAACTGTTACCTCTCCCTGTTGCCATGGAATGGGGGTGAGGAAGGCCAAGCCTGAGTCAGGAAACTAAGTCCAAGAGCAGTGGAAGAGATTTTATCCTAAGTACAACATGCAGAGCCCTGGGATTACAGCAAGATTTCCAGCAATCTGCAGAACTGCTTCCCAAAGCCCATTCCTTGTCAAGGTGCACTTGACCTTGACCCTGGGGCACTGAGTCTGCCCGAGTCCACATTGGGTAATCCTGTCCCAAGCCTCATTCCTGTCTTCCTCCACAAAACAGGACCAGCAGTCACTAAGGTCTCATCACAGAACCGTACTCAGACGGAGACTGTCTAGGAAGTGGCCGCTTGCCGCTCGCCTCCAGGGGAAAGTGTGCGGAAGCTGAGGCACCATTCGAAGGAAGGCAGGCAAAGAGACAGCGGAGCTGGGTCAGGCAGAGACGGGGACAGCTTTCCTTCCCGGCACACGCATCCGCATCCCCCAAAGCCTCACGTTGCGCGCGGGACACCTGGTCCTCAGCTCACTCGTCCTTGCTGAGCTGCCTTTGCACACGTGTCCACCTGGCAGCCTTCTTTCTTCACTCGTGGGACTTAAGAGTCCTGAGTCCTGCCACTCCCTGCCAATGACCCCTTCTCTTGAGAAGAGGCAAAAAGCAGGTGTGAGGCCGTCGGTGAAGTCACAGTAGATGAGACCACCTAACGTCGCTCCCCTAGCTCACCACAGGGCACGTGTACCAACAGGCTGCTCCACCCAGGGAGCTCACAGTGCCAACGCTGCCAGAGCGGAGCCTCTGCCAGGGGCCTCAGGCGTGGACGGGGCCACCTCAACTCTCCTCCCACCTGCAGTCCAGGGAAGGGGATGGGGAGCAGGGGCTGCTGGTGGTCACAGGGGTGAAGTCTGGGGCCGCCAGGCTGGTGTCCAGGGGACTGGGATGATTGCTGGTGGAGAAGCCACAAGCAGCCTTTGTGGGAGAGGAGGGGGCTTCCCAGCACTGCCCGGCTGGGAGACCGTGTCAAAGGAACGTCAGAAATGGCCAGGCGGGGCCTCGGGATCCCCGCCCCTCTGCCTCTATCCGGTGCTTAGAGTGAGGAGGAGGAGATTGAAAGTGAGCCACGCCAGACCACTGCCCGCTGCAGTGACCCCGACGGACCTGGGCAGGACCCCGTAAGGAGGAGGAAAGCTGAACTCCCAGCAGAGTCGGGTGCTCCGATGATCCCCCGCTCCTCACACTTAACTGCTGAACCGAAACCTCTTTTAAGACTGGAAATGAGTGGATAGGTTTTTACTACTCAAGAACGAGTCAAGTCATTTGGTGTGGATTTTATCCAAAGTGGGGCAGGGAGTAGTCCTACACAGCGGGACTGGACGGGCCCACAGGGCAGGATGTGCCTCATCCTTGATTCTGCACACACACCCTGTCCTTATGTTTTCACACAGTGTCCCCTGCAGAACACAGAGCCACGTTGACACACAGGCAGAGTCCTCTAAGAGAAGGTGAGCAAATACGCTCTGTCAGAACCAGGCTGGGGACTGACAGCGGGGCCCCGCCCGCACGGCTGCTCTCAGGATGGGGCCGCTTGGGCTTATCCCCATTATCTTCAGGAAAATACTAAAGTCTTTCTTTTATTGAAAACAGTTGATCTTTGTGAAAATCAGATCTTAAAACCTGGCTTTTGAGATAAGCGGATTTACGCTGCTCCCCCTGAGCACTTCTCGGAGAGGATGGCGCTGATGATCATCTCGAAGCCCCTAATCAGAGACGCACGCTCCTATGACAGATGTTGCCACTTGCCCCCAGTAGCTCCTTAATAGCTGGCACTTTTTAACAGCCATTGATTTTGCAGGCCCTGCAGAGGCATGGGGAGGATGCGCCGCGCACACTCTAATTGGGTCCGTGCCTGGCTGTTCCACCGTGGAAGCGCTTGCTGGACAGCTCCCTGGATGCTCAGGGTCACTCTGGCATGCTGAAGTGCTCTCTGCTTTGGGCCTGTCCGCAAACTCTGATGATGTGGTCGTAAAGTGCTCCCTGGAGTGGCACCGAGAGCTAGTTTATAGAGGAAAATCCACAAGCTGTAAGACTGAGGGCCCCATACACCTGGGCTGGGGTTCCCCACGGGCTGTAGGAATCCAGGGACGTCCAACGGGGAGAGCCCGAGCCCCTGGGGCAGAGTGGTGACCCCCTCTCCCTGACTCCATCCCTCGGGCCAGACTTAGCTCTCCAGCTCCTGGAGTGCAGCTGCCCACCTGTCTTGAGGACAGTGGGTGACTTGCTGGCCTCCTGATCGAGGTCAAGGCTCTAACACTTACATCTTGGTCATGAAGTCCAGAACTAAGCCACCTGTCCCTTAGAGTGTCTGAGACACAGGACCTGAAGGTCTCTGTCACCATCTGGCATTGGACTATGGATCAGTGACAGGGCTCGTGGCAGCACGGTCAGGCAGGTGTTGGGCAACCGCAGTCTGAGCTCAGCAAGCTCTGCTGAGGCTGAACAGAGCCTAGCAGTTTTTATTTCTTTAGTTATTAAAATGATAAACCACTACAGGCAACAAAGAGTGTCCAAGTTGTCAGAAGGCATGAGAAACGTATCCTGTCTCCTGATCAGGAGGAGAGAAGCCCATCCAGTTTTAATGCCTTTTAAACACTGGCCTCCCTGCCTCAGGGGCCTTATCCATGCAGTGGACTGGTTTCTTGAGTCTCCCCATTCTGGGTTCCAAACATCAGCCATCAGGCGGAGTACATACCAGCTGCGACCGTAACCAGGTGGGCTCCCAGATGTCCCCTGGCTTCCTGTCAGAAAAGGAGCTTACACAGGGATGCAAGTGACTCCCAGGTTGGGATGGAGTCCGCCCTTCTATTCTGAAGTGTGATGACGACCACTGAGGTCCTGCTCTTGGGAACAAACCTCTTGTAATGAATTTGAGATTAGGTAAGAAATCTGCTAAGGAGATCCCAGATCCACAGATAGCTGCCACTATGGGACCCTGACAGTGACTTCCTTGAGATGTCCACGAGGTGGGGGAATAGCACGATGGCTTCAGTTGCTTGGGCACTGGCCACTATGTGAAGGACTTAGAAACTCCATACCACAGACCTGCCCCGCACACAGTCCTTAGCGCGCGGGTCCTACACAGAAATGAAGACCCAGCTCTCCAACGGGGGAAATCTGTGTGTCTCTTCAACAACCTCTTCCCAGCAAGGACACCCAGGCCCGTGCCCGATGTGTGGGTGGCAGGAGGCAACAGCAGCCTGAGAAGCCCTTTTCCTGTGTTTGCACAGGCTAGAGGCCCATCTCTGTGGAGGGACCCACTCAGGACTGTGACGACACCTGGCCTTGCCTGCCATCTCCCCACAAGCTCCGTTCTAAAACAACATCTGTGATGCTTGAGGTAGGTGCAGAGGTCTCAGTGCACCTAAGACAGGCAGACAAGGTGCGCAGCTCCAAGGCACAAAGCAAACCAGGAAGGGGGGCTGGTGTTGCTTGTTGGTATGGCAACATTGAACATCCCATAATAAAAATGGGGAAATGCAATGTATGCCTAAGATAGAAAAAATGACCACTGAGGGGTCCACTGCATGTGGCAAGGAGGCCTGGGAGGGACCTGATTCAGAGTCCACCTCCACGAGACCTGAATGGTCAAAGGAGGGTCCTCCTTGCAAAGGCTCAGCGGAGCCAGTCTCCACTCTGCCCAGTGTCATAAGTATGAGCAAGGAGGGAGGTGGGAGGGACACAGGGCTCAGAGATTGAAAACAAACACGAGGCAGGCCCAGGAACGGAGGGGCTGGAATGGTGCCATGCTGGAGAGACCAGGCTGTGCTGGCACAGGGGTACAAGGGGCAGGCAGGGTGCACAGGGGACCCTCCTTATATCCCTTTTCTCTGCCAGCCTCCCTACTCCCAACAAAAACCCAGGTGCATAGAGCGCAACTCAGCCCTCAGCATGTGCAAAGTCACTGGGGCAAAGCCGTGCTGGTGAGGAGTTGTAAAACGGCTCTGTGGAGCAGCTGCCTTTGATTCTCACGCAGCAGCTCAGGATTCGGAGGGAGGAGTAGAGGGAATCCTAGAAGACTGTTGCTGCAGAGGAGAGGCAGGTGGCCCCAGGGCCCTGAGGCACTAGACTTCTCTCCCTCCCTGTGGGCGCTCAGTGCCCATCACCATGCTGAGGAAACCAAGACATGCAGCCACGAGCCAAGGAGAGCAGGCATGAGCGGGAGACAGCAGGGGACAGCACTGTCCCTCTGGTGCACAACTCCTGGGCACAGACAAGGAGCTGCAGAACGCCTAGGCCCAGTGCTGGCCTGGCACAGCGGGGGTCACAGCCACCCCTGGCAGTGTCCTCAGAGAGCCCCTCGAGGGAGGGTCTGGTGGTGTGGGGACGGGCTCCTTGATGGCCACCTGCAGAACAGCCCTGGCCCCCCCTGCTGCTTCCCCCAGCACAGAGCAGACCCGAGGGCACCTCCTCGAATCCGCTGGAGGTTGTTCTCACAGAAACGCAAACCATTTCTGAGGCCTCCTAAATCCTCTGCAGGTAGAGGCTCCACAGCATCAGCAGGTGGCAGACAGGATTGACTCCGCCATGTTCAAGGCCCTGGGTCTCCCCTGGCCAGGACCGACTCCGCCATGTTCAAGGCCCTGGGTCTCCCCTGGCCAGGGTTAACTCCGCCATGTTCAAGGCCCTGGATCTCCCCTGGCCGGGGTTAACTCCACCATGTTCAAGGCCCTGGGTCTCCCCTGGCCAGGACCGACTCTGCCATGTTCAAGGCCCTGGATCTCCCCTGGCCGGGGTTAACTCCGCCATGTTTGAGGCCCTGGATCTCCCCTGGCCAGGATTGACTCCGCCATGTTCAAGGCCCTGGATCTCCCCTGGCCAGGGTTAACTCCGCCATGTTTGAGGCCCTGGATCTCCCCTGGCCAGGATTGACTCTGCCATGTTCAAGGCCCTGGATCTCCCCTGGCCGGGATTGACTCTGCCATGTTCAAGGCCCTGGATCTCCCCTGGCCAGGACCGACTCCGCCATGTTCAAGGCCCTGGATCTCCCCTGGCCAGGGTTGACTCCACCATGTTCGAGGCCCTGGATCTCCCCTGGCCAGGATTGACTCTGCCATGTTCAAGGCCCTGGATCTCCCCTGGCCGGGGTTAACTCCACCATGTTCAAGGCCCTGGATCTTCCCTGGCCAACTCGGCTGTAAAGCACTCCAACAAGAGGGTGGCCAGCTGGCTTGAGGCCTTCAGGGTGGCAGGCTGCTGTGCCGCTCCTGAAGGCCACCCACAGCAAGGGTTCAGATCTGGACCACCCAAAGCCTCACGAGTGCAGAGGTGGGCTTTCAGGCGGTGATCTGATCATACGGCTCAGACCTCATCCACGTGGCGGATGAAGTCACCAACAGCTGCATGGACGACTGGGAGCCAGGGCCTGGCTGGAGGAAGCAGGTCACTGGGGCCACCTGGAAGGTTCATCGCCTGCCTGGACCCTCCTCTCCCGCCCTCTTTCTCTGCTTTCCTGCTGCCAGGAGCTGCACGGCCTTGCTCCACCACGCCCTCCACCTGAAGCTTCCTCCTGCAACCACCTGGCACTCGAACCTCAGAAACTGTGAGCCCAAAATACACCAAGCTGTTCTGGTCAGCCATTTAGGTCACAGTGACAACAAGCCACTGGCAAGAAACTCTAGTAAGATGACCCCAACCCTGTAGGGTGACCCCACCCCTGTAATGTGACCACACCTCATAGTGTGACCACACCCCTGTAGGGTGACCCCCACCCTTCAGTGTGACTCCACCTTATACTGTAATCCCACACCTGCAGCGTGACCTCACCTCAACAGCAGGACTCCACCCTGTAACATAAGTGACTCTGTCCTTGACCACTGGCCAGTTCCCAACTTCTCTGCTGGCTCCCTTGGCTTAGGAGGATCCATGTTACCACTGGGCAGAGTGGCCTGTGGAGGCCATGAGTCACTTGCCCTGGAGTGCTCCAGAAGTAAGGCAGTGGGGACCATAACAGGCAGGTTGAGGAGGAGGAGGCGGGACATCAGGTTGGAGCTACACGGTGGCAGCTGCAGGAATGGAGACAGCGCGGCTGCCCTGCCTCCAGCAGGAAGGCAGAGAGGATGTCTGGGGCTGGCATGTCAGGATGTGTGGTGGAGACTGGCCACTGTCCCGTCCCTCCTTCCCAAGCCACCACTCACAAGTCTCCAGGGCTCTGAATCCCCACTCACCCCCAGAGCAGGCAGAGTCCTGTGGTACCCAGAGGAAGCTGGCACAGTGCATGGCGTGTGCTCAGGCAGTGAGCCTAGAGCAGCTCCGGCCACCCCTGCCCTCCACGAGTGCATGTTCAATGATGAGTTCATGAGCTACACGTAGGGCTCATGAGATTTCAAAACTTGCTCCCAAGTTCAAATCTTCACCCAAAAGTGGAGAAGACAAAAATGACGCTTCCAACCGGAAGGTTTCTATGGGGATCAAATGTCTCCTGAGCACCTGACACCAGGACCCTGGTGACCAAGCAGGACCTGGCCAGAGGCTTAGAGCAGGGAAGAGGGAGGTAGACAGGGTGGCTCAGGGATGAGATGGGACAGGGAAGTGGAGCTGGTGATGGAGAGATGGAGACTGAAAGGAGACGTTAGTGCAGACCGCAACTGCCTCTTTAGGTGTCCCTGAAACTCGGGGGATGCAGCACGCAGCAGTCAGCTCTTCCCGGGAGAGTGACTCCTCCTCACTGGAGCAGCTGAGTTGCCCCAGCAGCACCCTCAGCTCAAGCTGTTGAAAGGGAAGACAGGCCCGCCCGCCACGTCCTGCGGGTGCTGGGCCTCCGACGCCTGGCACTGGGCGGTCCTCTAACGGGTGTCCTGACGGGCACGTGGGTTCAAGCGGGCAGCTGGTTGCTGAGGTGCCAACCTCCGAGAGGCCAGCCGTGCACACAGGTCCGCACACACAGAGGAGGGCAACGTTGCAGCACCACAGAAGCCAATGCACCTCGCCCTCCGCGGCAGCTGGTTCCAGGCAGAGCCCAGAGCCCTGGGCACCCGCCCTGCAGCCTGCTGTGGCTGGGAGTCTGCTCCTCTTACTCTTCACTCCTGGAAATGGCCCTGGCACACTGCTGCCTCTCATCTGAGAAGCCTCTGCGTTCTCCGACAGTCAGGAAGTCTCTCCTCGGCCTCCGGTTCCAAGGCCTTCTGTCCCTTCCTGCACCCTCCCAGACTTTCAGCAGCCACTGATGCACGGGGACCAAAGCCACAGGGAGGGCGGTGCCCGGGCGGGTGGCTCTGAGCAGCCGCTCCACGCCTACAGCCCATGAGCTGCCCCAGCACAAGACACTGCTGCCCAGATGGGGCCTCCCCAGGAGCAGGGCTCCCACCTTCCCCCCTGCAGATTGTGCAACAGTGAGCAGTCACAGGCCACCCTTGAAATGGCTTTGTGTGGAGTGTCTGCTCCTCTCAGCTGAGATGAAATAGGCATCACAAGCCTCTGGAGGCCCTGGTTCCCAATGATGCTGACAGCTGGAGGACTCCATGGCTGGGGGCAGGCACAGGGGCCTCCCTGGAGAGTGTGAGGCCTCCAAGAAAACTGGGTATGCAACCTCCCCCAGGTCTACCTGGAGGCTCCCAGGAGGTGCACAGCACAAACTGGGATCTGCCTTCACCCCAGGGTCCTGGGAGTCCCTCTCCTGAAGGCCCCTCCTTGTCACAGATGCTGCAGGCTGAAATCCAGTTTCCACACTTGATGGCCCTCTCTCTCATCAAGTTAAACAATAGAATCAACAAACGGGACTTCACCCTTCACCATACACTCCAGAGAGCCACAAATTAATTGTATAAGGAGGAAACAAAGCAATTCCAACACCCCA
>PVHX01011726.1:0-37314 GCA_004024805.1 Geosciurus inauris
AAAAAAAAAAAAAGAAAGAAAGAAAGAAATGATAGTATTTTGATATGCTGGGTTAAAATGAATTTAACTTGTTTCTTTTGATTCATTTTAATGTGGCTGCTAATAAATTGAAGATGACATACGCGGCTCACTTTCTATCCCCCCTCCTTTATTTTTTGCGGTGCTGGGGACTGACCCCAGAGTGCGGGGCATACGCTATGCATGTGCTCTACCATTGACCCACAACCCCATCCCTTTTTCTTTTTATATTGGGACAGGGTCTTGCTAAGTTGCCCAGGCTGGCCTCAGACATGTGATCCTTCTGCTTCAGCCTCCAGTAGCTGGGATTACAGGCATGTGCCACCAGATCTGGCTCCCTCCCCGACCCCACAAATAAATTAACAGTGGGACTGACTTAGGAAAAGATCAATACTGATGTTCTTTTAAGTATAAACATATATATTGAACTGTATCCCATAAATTGCATTTTAGGTAGAAGTTATTTTAGCATATTGGGTTAGCTATAATTTGAGGAAGGCAGGAATCTATAATGCAGCCACAGAGAACACATTGCTGGGTCTCCTGTCACCCAGAAGATGCAAATTGGGGCACACCCCAAGATTCAGGCAGCTAAGCAGAGTGCCTTTCTCTCTGGCAAACACTGGGCACATGATCCTCCTGGAGGAGTGTGAGAGAGGGGACAGACACAAAGAGAGCCACAACTCCTGGGGAGCTACAACCCAGTTAGAAGCCAAGGTGGGATGCCAAGCCAGGCTGGAAGAGGACAAGCAGCCTGCATGGTGCGAGGTGCACTGTAGGCAGAGGCTGTTAGGGAAAAGGAACTCACGGTCATGATCAGAGGAAGACGAAGCGTTGTAAGGAGTTGTTTGGACTTGAGTTGGGTTCTGAAAGAGGGGTAAGGGTTATTATCTGAATGGAAAAGATAAGCAAGAAGGCAAGTCCTGGCAATGTGGACAGAGAGAGACAGACACTGGCAGATTCCATGAGATCCCAGAGGAGGCAACAGAAGATAAACATGAAAGCGAGTCTCCCATTAGCTGTCGTACCCCACGTGCCTAGAGCAGTGCCCGGCACACTGGAGGTTCTGGTTTTTTGTGGATGAATGGATCACTATTTAAAAAATGAAACAAAACAAAACTGTAGAAGGAATGCAGATGGGACTGTCCCAGGGCCTTTCTCTCTGGAGCTAAAAGAGGCAGGCATTGCCTCTGTGATCCCAGCAGTCAACTCCGGCATGTTAAGGTGACAGATGCCAAGCACTCGTGAGTGAGTGGCACACTGTGTTGAGTTGCTAGATTGAGGCTGTCAGTCAGATGCTGTCTTAGTCTGGTTGGACTTTCCATTGCTGTGACAAAATACCTGAGGAAATCAGGTCAGAGGAAGAAAGATTTATTTTGGCTCGTGGTTTCAGTCCAAGCTTAGTTGTTTCTAGTTGTTTCTGCTACTTCCTCTAACTAGTTCCTGCCTCCTAAGGATTCCATCTCCTCCTGATACTGCCATCAGCTACGATCCCGTCAATGGATTAATCCACCGATAAAGTCAGAGCTCGATGAGGTCAGAGCTCGTATGATATGGTCACTTCCCATAGGCCCCACCTGTGAGCACTGCTGCATTGGGGACCAAGCCTTCAACACACAAGCCTTTGGGGGACACTCCAGACCCAAACCATAACAGGCTGCTCTAAACAGAATACCACAGACTCATGCAGAAACAATAGAAATTCATTTCTTTCTTAGAGTTCTGGAGCTGGGAAGTTCAAGACCAAGGTGCTGGTGTTTCCAAGATGGCGCCCTGCACCTGTGTTTGCCTGAGGGGAAAGATGCTGTTCCCTCTAGCCTTTTTATATGGTGTTTTTTTCTTACTAGGTAAGTGCTCTACCATTGTGTCACACCCCCAGCCTCAGTAGGCATTTCATCACACTTGGCGAATGAGGAAACTGAGTCTCTGGGAAGTCGTAGAATGTGCCCTAGGTTTGCAGAAGGCTGGAGAGCAAGGTCACCCCCTATGCTCTGGCCTGTGCCCATTTCCACCCCATTCTGAGGGTGCAGCCTCATCTGCATCACTTAAGCATACCCCCAGGTTGAACTTGGAAAATCGGGGATTGCATTTATGTGTACTTTGGGCAGTAAGCTGATTTTGTGGTTTACATAATTGGAAATGGGGGAAGGCTAAGAGTTCTGTTTTGTCCAAGGCTCAATTACATAAGTGGTTGACAACCATAAATTGGCTGAATTCTTTTCTGGACACCAGATTCCAACATTGTTCTGTTTTTTTTTTGTTGTTGTTGCAGTAGTGGGTTAATTAAATGCTAACAGAAATCCAGGGTGGAATGTTTTGAAATTAGCCGACCAAGGACTCATTTCTAGTTCCTTAACCTCTGGGCACATAAATACGGAAAAGCAATTTTAACCTGAGCTGTTAAACTGTATAGTTGCAATTGATGCCAATTATCACATTGCCCAACAGTTTTAAATTCATATTAAAAGTTAAAATAGAATTTGGTGAGTCTGATTTTATAGTGGTTCTGAGATTAAGATGTATGAGGAGAAAGTGATGAATTTTTGGTTTCCTTTCCAACTCTAATTGTCCTGTATTGCTCTTTAGTTGATACTTGAGGTGTGGGTGTGTGACTATGTGTGTGTGTGTGTGTGTGTGTGTATGTGTAGCAAATTGGGGAGGGGCCATGGTGTATCTAAAAGAAGCAGTTAGGAGGAGGAGGAGGGAAGGAGGGCAGGGAAGGTAAAGGAGATCTGTGGAATGATCTTTCATCTAGATGGGATAGTTGACATCATCCGAGTCCTTCATTATATATATATATTTATTTTTTGTACCAGGGATTGAACCCAGGGGCACTTTACCATTGGGCCACATCCCCTGCCCATTTTATTTTTTATTTAGAGACAAGTCTTGCAAAGTTGCTTAGGGCCTTGCTAAGTTGCTAAGACTGGCTTTGAACTTGCAATCCTCCTGCCTCAGTCTCCTGAGCTGCTGTTTTTGTTTGTTTGTTTGTTATTTAATTCTTAATCAGTAAGTGAACGGCGAATGTATATGTGGCCTGAGAGGTAGGAGATTCTGAAGTCAGATTATCTGGGCTGAATCCTGGCTCTCCATTCACCTAGATGACCTTAGGTGAGCTACTCAGTTCTCTGCTGTATAAGTTTCAGCACTGTTAAATGTAAGAGGACAGGAAGGAAGGTTTATCAGTAAAGATTAGGTTCAAAAGCATGGAATCTAACATCCCAAATAATAGTAACTTAGTCATGTAAGAGTTTACTTTTCTCTTAAATAAAATAATCCCGATGGTTTACTGCCATGGGCTAGGGTGACAGCTTTGTGATTTTACCAGACTCAAGTTTCTTTTATCTTCATCTTCTGCTACCTTTAGTTGGTGATTTCCATCCATAAATTATAAGATGGAGGTTGGGGCACCAACCATTTCATCCACAGTCTGCACAGCAAGAGAATTAGGAAAGGACAAGGGGACACATGTGCCGTCAATCTGTCTTCTTTCTTTTGGGGAAGCTTTAGCCAGTATCTTCTGCATTCATCCCTTTGGCCACTGCTAATTGCAGGGTAAGCTGGTCAATTAGTGCTTTAGTTGGGCATACTGAAGACTCACAGAAAATGACTCTCTCTCCAAGGAAGAAGGGGAGAATGGATCTCTGGCAGGCCACTTTTAGACTCCCCATAGGGAGTGGAGACACCCTTTTGTGAAGTTGAGATGATAAATCAATATAAAAGTGTTTAGCAAAACGTTGGCTTTAGAAAGCGCTCATTTCACACTCTGGAATTATTATCTAATTAGAAAGCAACAAGACTTTTAAAAAGCAGCCAGATTGAAGAGAACAACATTTATAGAGTTTTGCCTTCAAAAGGAATCACCCTGGAAAGCAGCATATCTTTTCCACTCGTGATATATTCCTAACTTCAGAAAACCTTCAGGCTGCACGCCGTATGCGTGTGTTCAAATATCACACCGAAAACCATTAATGTGGATGACTAATATTTATTAATAAAAATAAATTCAACAACAACATAAAAGAAATGTATTCAGAGCCAGTTTACTGTTTGTACAAGAGCAGCAGTCTTGTTGGCTAGATATCTCCACCATCAACTCCATTATGCACCACATTCAGCAAAATGAGCCTTCAATGGTGCCGCAAGTGGGAGGCTTGCTGGCTTGTGAGAATGTGTTTAAAATGTCCAGCAGCCCTGCAGGGATTCTGGCTCAGTTACCTCTATTCCCAGAAGCCAGATTTCCAGACCTCCCACACTGATGGGAGATATGTAAATGAACAGAGCAGAGGAAAGTGTCTGTAAGACATATTTGCCAAAGCTCTGAAGATGACCACAACCTTAATTGCTTATTATTCTCGGTTCTAACCTTTGGTAAGGTATTCATGGTAGTTTAGACTTACAGATGAAATTGGATACTTATCCACTAGAATTATACAGGTATTCCTATGTCTTTATTGAAAGCTTTCAAAAGTTTGTATAAGAAAATTTGAAATTTTTTAAAAAGCCTTTGGGTATGACTGGTTCCTATTTCTGTAAGACTAAGATTTTAGGAACACACAAGACTCATTTATATACTAAGTCATGCGATGATTTTCATAAAGTGAGCTCACTATATACATTTCATGTAGGACTCAAAATTTGCCATGATTAAGTTCTGACCATAAAGAGATAAGATCAGTTATAAGATTTATCATGTCATTTTGTTTATCCTGACATCACTAAGTTTAAGATCTGGTTAGCTATTACCTGGCCTACTTTTAAATTTTATATATGAGGAAACGGAGATCCAGAATTTCAACGAATTGCCCAAAATCTCATAGTTAACATATGACAGAACAGGTTTCAGAATTTAGCCTTCTGGGTCCTAATTTGATTCCTGTTTCACTACATGAGATTTTTTGTTAATCACTTCCAGGTGGATGTTGCTCTATGAAGTTTTACTCCAAGAGGCCAAGGAAGGTTAACGATGGGTCTGAGGGTTATAAATCTCTGCTTTTTTTTTTTTTTGGTACTGGGGATTAAAACGAGGGGCACAAGCCGGGCACAGTGGTGCAAGCCTGTAATCCCAGCACTTAGGGAGGCTGAGATTGGAGAATCACAAGTTCAAAACCAGCCTCAGCAACGGCGAGGCGCTAAGCAACTCAGTGAGACCCTGTCTCTACATAAAACACAAAATAGGGCTGGGGATGTGGCTCAGTGGTTGAGTGACCCTGAGTTCAATCCCCAGTACCAAAAAAAAGGGTCTCTCTAAGTGGCCCAGGCTGGCCTGGAACTTGGAATCCTCTTGCCTCAGCCTCCTGAGCTGCTGGGATTACAGGGGTGGGCCACCATGCTCAGTTAATCTGTACCTTTTAAGTGTCATGAGGCAAAGAGTACTTCTTGTCCATCAATATCTACTTTTTTCTTCCTATACAACTCCCAAGACTTTGTAGGGCATTGACAACCCAACCAGACTACATTTTCCAGCACCTCTTGTAGCTTGGTGTGGTCAGTCGACTGTTCTGGCCAGTAGGATGTGAAGGTACAGCTTCCATGTCAGAGCCTGCTCCCTGCCCGTCCTCTTCCTGCTGGTTGGGGTTGGTGAGACAAGCAGACACCTTGGACTCAAAAGACAGAAGCCACATATTGAGGATGGCAGAGTTGCTGTACTAGCTTGGGACAGTCTACCTCTAGACTATGATATGTATAAGAAAAACGAAGTATTTAAAGCCACACAAGGATCCCTGTGTTAGTCAGCGTCCCATCACTATAACTCATAAGGAGAAAAGAGTTACTTTGGCTCAGTCTTAGAAGTTCCAGTCCATGATGGTAGGCCATTTTGGGGGCCTGTGGTGAGGCAGTCCATCGTGGTGGGAACATGTGGGAGAGCAAACGGCTCACCTCATGGCCGAAAGCAGAAAAAGAGGGAGAGGGCAAAGTTGCACAGTCCCCTTCCAGGGTGTGCTCCCAATGACCCAGGGACCTCCTTCTAGGCCCTATCTCTCAAAGATTCCACCCCCTCCCAATAGGGCCACTCTGAAGACCAAGCCTTTAACACGTGGGTCTTTGGGAGACATTCAAGATCTGCACTAGCATCACCTTGTTACAGCAACTGTGACTGTACTCTTACTTACTCTGGGTATCCACCAAGTACTCCTGAGTACAGCAGCAGTAGATTCTCCCCTCTTAAGGTCTCTGTTGCAATTCAACAGGTCAGTTTTTCTTGGGCTCAGATTTTAAACATGCCCCTTTGAATTTTACATCAACAGAAGGACATCCTTGTAATGAAGCAGTTGACCAGAAAGAACACTGACCTGGGGAGCTTGGGTGAGGGTCCTAATGTTTGCTTGACTCTAACTTCCAGAGTACCTCCATGGGCAAATGCTGCCTTAGTTATAAAATGGACATTATATCGCTCATTTATCTCGTGGAGTATTATGAGTAATACTTCATTAAAAAAAAGATTATAAAGCATTTGGCAAATGCAAGCCTTCTACCTCAAATGCTGAACTCATCTAGTGGCTTTCTTGGCACCTCAATTTCTAATGATTCATAGATAGGCTTTTTTACTGAAAGGGGCCTGACTTTGGCATGGTCCACCTGGGCTAATGAACTCTGCCTGTCTTGGTCATTAGAATTGAGTGGAATGATCCTTGCTCTTAGATCCTTGCTTAATAGCACAATGTTGAAGAAGTCAATGAAGCTATGGGGGCAGGCAGAGTAGGAGGCCCCTGACTGACAGCTCTGTTCTTGTCTGCAGAGGTGATATGTGTGTTGATGTTTTCTGACACTCTTCTCATGTGACCAACGTCATGTTTACAAAAAACAACACCGAGTTAGAATCATGCTATGGGCATGAAGAAAGAAAAAGAAAGAAAGAAAAAAAAAAAAGAGCGTCCTGTGAGCAGTGTAATTGCTCGTCAAGTCTTTGTCACATACATATAATGGTTCATCATGACAGCCAAACCGGGTGCCAAGGTTTTGCTTAGGAGCCCGTTGCTTAAGTAGATGACTCTTGACCCTTTTATTTCAGCAGTCTGAGAAGTTTGCCAGAAAATGTTCTCTCATGACATTTCCTTCTGGGCAGCCTCCGTTCTTGAAGTTACTTTGGGTCATTAATCCTTCTTTTATCCTAAGCATCTCTATTAGATTTGGAACATCTTCAAGACCAGATACTTTTTTTCCAAGGTGCGTAAATCTGTTAGAGTGTAGTAACAGCATACAAGGATGTGGCCTAATGCACAGTTTTAAAGAAAAGTTCAACAAATGGTGTCAGGACATTGGGAGAATGTGACTGTGGTCCTGAGGGCCCCACCTGGAAACAATAGGTGAGATAAAAAACCACTTATCAGGATAAATTCAGACTGAAGAGGTTTCTGTGGAATTACTAGGCAGTTGTCTTCTAACCCTATATATTGTGCTCATCACTGTGGTATCGGTCTTTGGTGTTTTTTGAGTTGAAGGAAGAAAGGAACGAAGGAAAGGTGGTAATGATGGGGGTGGGGGATGGGGATGGGAGGAAAGACCTGGAACTCACATCTTCTCTATGCTATGAATCTTACATAATTCAATTCTCATGAATGATGTCATTTAACTCTTTCAGCATCCCAGGGTGATATTACGCCATAGGCACAGAGGAGGTCAGAGAGATGAATAAATATTCAGTTAGAAGGAGAGAAAAACCTGAATCTGCATCTCCCTGACTCTAACTAAGGTCCTTACTCTTGCCATGAGACCATATTGTCTTTCTGGTGAATGAGGAATGTGCCAGAGGAAGGGAGAGAATCCAGGTAGCAAGGCCAGTTATCCTAGCCAGATTAAACAGATGCCGGTGGAAATATTGCTTGGAACACAATCCACTGAAACTAGGGGTGGGGGTGGTGAGGAGCTACCTTGCCACATCCCTGGGAAAAATCAGATGTAAGAATAGAGCAGCAAAGATGCTTTAGTTGGAGAAAGGAGCAAAGCATGTCAGGTTGGAAAACCAAGGAGGGCCTGGCTGAGTGCTCAGGTCCACAGTGACAAGGACATGTCTATTAAAACTCCATTGCTAGCTGGGCGCGGTGGCACACGCCTGTAATCCCAGCACTTTGGGAGGCTGAGACAGGAGAATCACGAGTTCGAAGCCAGCCTCAGCAACGGTGAGGCGCTAAGCAACTCAGTGAGACCCTGTCTCTACATAAAAGCCAAAATAGGGCTGGGGATGTGGCTCAGTGGTCAAGTACCCCTGAGTTCAATCCTCGGTACCAAAACAAACAAACAAACACAAAAACACCATTGCTTTAATGAGCTGAGCCCCATGGAGGCTGAGGGAGGAGAGTGAATGGGTTTTACATTGGAGAAGATTGTGCATGTTTGGGGTCCAGGGGACAAGATCCTCAGGTTACTGGCCCTTGGTATATGCACACCTTCTTCTTCTTATTCAGTCAAACCTGAATTTAGGCAATCCTGTGAAAGGAGTTTTTGAGAAATGTTTAAGATCTCAAATCAGTTGACCTACACTATTGGCTCTGGGATGGGGAGAGGCTGATGTAATCACACAAGCCCTTCTGAAGCAGGGTTCATCTGGCTGGTTGTAGGAGAGGAAGTCAGAGGTGAACTCAAGCTATTTTGGAAGAAACACGTGTTCTGTGAACCATCTATGGGGCCATGTGGCAGGAGCTGCCTTCAGCCTGGAGGAGCTGACAGAGGTCCCTGGCTGAGGGCTAGAAGGAAACCGGGACCTCAGCCCTGCACTGACGAGGAAGGAGTCCTGCCAACAGCCAGTGAGCTTGGAAGAGGATCCCACCCCTCCTGAGAACACAGCCCAGCTGCCACCTTGATTTCAATACAGTGAGATCCTTGCAGACAATCCAGTCACTCTGTGCCAGACTTCTGACACTCAGAAGTGACGAGATCATTAAAGGTTGTGTCTAAAGCCACCAAGTTATTCATTTACTTATTTTGGTACTGGGTATTGAACCCAGAGGCACTTGACCACTGAGCTACATCACAGCCTCCCTCCACCTTTTAAAATTTTGGGACAGAGTCTCGCTGAGTTGCTTAGGGCCTCATTAAGTGGCCGAGGCTGACCTTGTACTTGCAATCCTCTTGCCTCAGCCTCCAGAGTCACTGGGATTACGGGTGTGCAGCACCATGCCCAGCCAAGCCACCAAGTTTTTGGTGATTTGTTACACAGAAATAGAAAATGAATGTGGAGGCATTTTGCTCTGCTGGTCCTCCATGAGCAAGTGAGGAAGGTAGGGCGTTTATTTATTTATGAAGGGCATGGATGCACAAAGAGATTAAATAACTAGCTGAGGTTTATTTGACTCATTAAAGCTGGGTGTTTGGTCCTCCTGACCCTTACAGCAAGGCCTGTGCCTCCCGTCCTATGCTCCCGCTGCTCTTGTTACCAGGCAATGCTTTGGACCATGTTTTGATTCAGTGGAAGAGGTGGAAAAACAGGCAAGAATGTTGCAGGGAAAGAAGTCAAGAGGGGACTTGGTTGGGGCTCCATCTACCCTGGTGTTATAAGTACCTAAATACCTGTAAAGAGAGTCTGCGCTCTTTGGCTACAGCCTTGGGTCTAACCTACTGTATCTGCTCATGTATGGCCCTACAATATTTATTCTTCTTCTTCTTTTTTTTTTATAAAGAACTTATGAGCCGGGTGCAGTGGTGTACACCTGTAATCTCAGTACTTAGGGAGACTGAGACAGGAGAATCGTGAGTTCAAAGCCAGTCTCAGCAAAGGCAAGGTACTAAGCAACTCAGTGAGACCCTCTCTCTACATGAAACACAAAATAGGGCTGGGGATGTGGCTTAGTGGTCGAGTGCCCCTGAGTTCAATTTCTAGTACAAAAAAAAAATTTTGTGGTTAATTATTGCATTGTGTGTGTGTGTACACATGAATGCACATCAAATTCTCCAGTGGTTTTCCTGGACGTCTTTTAAAACTGGGGCTGGGTGTAGCTCGATAATAGAGAGTGTGCTTAGCTTATGTGTGGCCCTGGGTTCATTTCTCAGTGCTGGAAAAAAAAATCTGTATGCCACCTCGGCCAGAGGAAGAAGAGAGCTCACATGCCTCGCAGTCCTGCAGGAGTTGCTGTGCTCCTGACATCCGTTCCCTTTCCTCTGTGTCACACAGGTCTTAATCTGTGCTCAGGGCTGCCCTGACAGGACTCGTTCCAGCTCCCTCACGTGACTCAGTTGTGGCCGTCCATCTGCCCAGCCCCGGGCAGCCTTGTTAAAGGAGCCGTTGTCCTGTCCTCTTGGGGTTCCGCCTTCCTCTGCCGGGTTTGGGAGGTGGTGTGCTCCTCCTCTGGACCACGTGGTTGAGGATCACATCCTAGGAGAGTGGTCCCTGGAGCTGGCGGCTTCCTCAGGGCTTCGGATTGCTCAGGTGGGGAATGTCGCATCAGGAAGAACACACATCAACTGGTTTCAGATCTTCCTTTACATCAACCACGCCTACACCTGGGCACCGTGTGCACAGGAGCTGCGCAGTGGGTACTGTACACCATGTGGATGGGACTCGCTCCTTTGCCCTCCTTCAGCTCCAGCTCCTCTGTCCTAGCATCACAAACTTTGGTCCCAGGGGTTCATGTAGCATCCTCTCCTGCAGGTTTTAGGACCTATGCTGTCTCAGAGGGGTACTTTGTACCCTGTGCTGGTGTTTCCCCCAGGTGGGTCCCTATCCCATGGACCGAAGTAGCCTGTTTCCTCGGTTCCCTCCTTATAGGACTGTGCCCCCGCTCAGGGCAGGCGCTGTCTTTCATCCTACTGGACCGCCTGTTGCATGTTAAGCCCACAATAAAATGATGAACATCCGAATGAAAGAGGGAACGGAGGAATGTGTAGAAACCATCGGAGGCTGGAGAGTTTGCAAGGGTTTTTATGTAGTCCTTGTTATATCTGAAAACTTGCTTCTCTGTAGGTTTGATGTTGGCACAAGTGGGGTTTTGCAATATGGATGTCTCATATAAAATAAGGCTTTATTTGGGAGGGACACACTGAACGTTTAAAATTAAAGGCCCTTGATTCTTTGTACAAACGGAGCTTTCAATCCCAGTCAAAGGCACAGAACTTTCCACCCTGTTTTATTCTCCTTGTCCATTTCTTCCTACCCCCTTGAAATCCCCCTATCTCTATTCCATTATTTTCAAGAAGCGATCATGTAGTAAATCCCATCCCACTGAGTCAAATTTAGGTCATCTTTTATTTGGTCAAAATATAGGCTTACTGGCAAGTGGTATCACTATTATTCAGGAACACACATATTGTTTTACTTACAGCTGTGGAGCATTTTATGTTCTCATATAAATGTTATGCCTGGATTATGGCAGAGGCAAACTGGACTCCATTTATTTGAAAAAAAATAATGGGAAATCGGGTTCATTCTATCTGCCTTTCTGACAGCTTCCCATCCCTCAAAGGGGTCCTTGCACAGGCTGCATGTGTTGCTGATTCTCTGGGACAGTTTCTCCGCAGGAAGCCTTTAGCTGAGGAAGGAGAGGAGGCTTCAAGTCTGCCAGGCGATGGGAGGGGTAGAAAGGTGCTTTGACTGGCTGCTTGTAGGGAGAGGAGTTGGCAAAATTGTCGGGTTCTATAGGGCAAGGATCTTGGAAGGTATTTAGAAAAACCTTGACACTGGGACAGATGAAAGAATCCGGGGCTAGAGGTGGATTTGTGCATCTTTGTCACTCCTGTAACCTGCCTCGGGAGGGACTCCCATGTCTAGGGGTGTGTTATGGGTATGTGTGTGACAGCTTGGCCTAATCACCCCTCACCAGCAAATGGCGAAACCAGAATGGAAGTCTGGCTCTACAGCCCGGGCTCTGTCTGCTGTGCTCCCTCTCAGCTCCTCTGAACATGCAATGGCTGGTTCCTCCTCCTCTATTTTTATGACATGTCGCCTTGTACATCTACATGTACACACATATGTCTGTATATTGCTACTTTTACGGGGCTGTGTTTCGGAGCACAGTTCTGGAGCTCCTTTCACAAGAAGCAGAGCATTCCGGAACCTTATTCTTAAAAGCACCAGCCTCTTGTACCATGAAACACATGCTCTGCACATAAGAAATGGAATGTTCAAATCAAAGAAGAAAATATGCTCATTCAGGAATATTTCTGTACTTTTTTTGGCCTCTCTGTCAGAGCAGAAACTGGAGTGAGTGTCTTCTCCAGGGTCTGAAGCGAGCCCCTCATCTCCTGGGCGAGGCCACTGGGACCAAGGGAGGAAGGGGCCAGGCAGTGGCAGAGTTAGGATCTACTGGATTTGGATGCCATTTGTGGCCATGGTAATAACCTCACCATACCACTGCTCCATTTCCCCTTGTCCGGGCAGGCGGGCAGGCCAGCAGGCCATTCTTCCCATTGTCTGTAGTGTGGATCTTGAATGTCCCCAAAGGTCCATGTGTTGAAAGCTTGGTCCCCAGCCTATGGCACTATGGGGAGCGGGTGGAAGCTTTAGGAGGTGGGGCCTAGTGGAAGGAAGTTAAGTCATTGTGGGTGTCCTTGAAGGGGTTATTGGGGTCCCAAGTCTTCCTGTTGCTCCCTCTTTGCTTCCTGGTTTTCGAGAGGTGACCGTGGTTGTTCCGCAGTGCGTTCCTGCCGTGATGTACTGTGCCCACCCTGGCCCAGGAGTCACAGAGCCAACCAACCATGGACTGAAACCATGAGCCCAAATAAACCTTCCTCCTTTTACGTTGTTTGTCTCAGAGATTTTGTCACAGTAACGCAGAGTTGACTAGCATACTATTGGAGGGACAGTGACAGGTAATTCTAAATATGGAGAGTCAGGCTTTCGTGATTGTCCACACTGATGTTGCAGAGAAAGCCGGGGACAAAGGTCAACAGGTGAGGCAGCACACCATGGACTTGAAGAGTAGACACTGGTGTTAGTCTGTGTGGATTTGAATCCAGGGGCCATTAGTTATGTGCTCTTGGGAAGTTATTTTACCACTCATGGCCTCAGTTCTATACCTGTCTCACAGGATTGGCATGAGAGTTAAATGAGATAAGATATGAATAGGTCTTGGGACAGAATAAATTTCCAATGAATATTAGCTAATAATATAATAATACAAGCTGGGCGCAGTGGTGCACACTTGTAATTCCAGCACTTTGGGAGGCTGAGACAGGAGAATTGCGAGTTCAAAGCCAGCCTCAGCAATGGCGAGGCACTAAACAACTCAGTGAGACCCTGTCTCTACAAAAAACACACAATAGGGCTGGGGATGTGGCTCAGTGGTTGAGTGCCCCTGAGGTCAATCCCCCATATATATATATACACATATACATATACATATATATGTATATATATATACACACATATATATATGTGTATATATATGTGTGTGTATATATATACATATATATGTATATATATATACACACATATATATACACACACACATTAAATAAAATACATCA
This sequence comes from Geosciurus inauris, assembly GCA_004024805.1. Taxonomy (NCBI): domain Eukaryota; kingdom Metazoa; phylum Chordata; class Mammalia; order Rodentia; family Sciuridae; genus Geosciurus; species Geosciurus inauris. The sequence goes on from PVHX01011726.1 coordinate 13,417, forward strand.
GAATATTATTATGAGGACATGGTCAGTGTGTATATTTTCTTACATGTTATCTTTTGCATGTGTGTATGTGTTCATGTGGTGCTGGGGATTGAACCCAGGGCCTTGTGCATGCAAGGCAAGCACTCTACCAGCTGAGCTACATCCACAGCCCAGGTTATCATGTTTTAAATCAGCTACTGTAAGAAGTGATGGTTGACATTAACTAGTTTATGTATTTTGAATGCATTTTTAAGAAAATTTATTTATTCTACTTAGGTATACATGACAGCAGGATGCATTTTGATTCATTGTACACAAATGGAGCACAACTTCTCCTTTCTCTGGTTGTACATGATGTAGAGTCACACCGTATGTGAGTCATACATGAGCCTAGGGCAATGATGTTCATCTCATTCCACCAACTTTTGAATGCATGTTAATAGACATTAAGTGTTACTGTTTATATATCAAACCTCTAGTGATTTTTACTTAAGTCGTTATAATTCATAGTGTTGTAAAGGAATCATGGAACATAACTATGTGCATGTTCTAACGTGTGGTAAAGCGTGTCACATACACTACCCTGTTATTATTTTAAGTGTGCAGTTCATTGGTGCCGACTGTATTCACATTGTTGTGCAATGGATCTCTAGAATTTTTTCCTTTTGCAAAACTGAAACTCTGCATCCATTGAACAGTCCTCACCGCCCCCTTCACCCCTAGCAACTACCATGCTACTTTGTTTCCATGATTTCGACTACCCTAGGTGCCTCATGGAAGCAAAGTCATGTAATATTTGTCTTTTTGTGAGTGGATTATTTCACTTAGCATAATGACCTCAGAGGTCATACATGTAGCATCATGTCACGGGATTTTATTCTCTTTTAAGGGTGAATAATGTTCTGTGTAGATACATACAACATTTTCTTTATCCATTTATTCTCTGGTAGACACTTGGGTCCTTTCCATCTCTTAGCTATTATGAGTAGTGTTGCTATGAACGAGGGTATGAAAATATTTCTTAGAGCTAGGTGCAGTGGCATATGCCTATAATCCCAACCATTCCAGAGGCTGAGGCGGGAGGGTCACAATTTCAAGGCAACTTAGTGAGACCCTGTCTCAAAATGAAAAACTAACGGTGCTGGGCATGTCAAGGGTAGAGTGCCCCTGGGATGCATCCTTAGTATGCCCCCCACATACACAAAGTAGTAGACTCCATTTGTTGCCATAGCTGTCCCCACCAACTGGCTAACACCAGGTTTCTATTCCAGAGATGGAATGGAGGTGAGCAGGCCAAATAGCCTCACTTACTGACTCTCAGACTCTGATTTCTGCACCCAACTAAGCTGTCCTTTCCCAGTGGGGCTGGAGTCTCACCTGCTAGCTGAGACTGCTTCTCTGCATCTCTCCAGAGTCACCCTTGGCCACCTTTGTTGAGGCTTTCCTCTGTTAATTGTCTACCCTCTTAGTGGGGCATATCCAGCAGAATTTAAACCAACTCAAGTTTCTTTTATCTGAAAAGGAAATAAACGAATAAAATCTTCATTATTTTCTAGACAAGTTTAAAAAGAATTAAAATACTTTTTTTAATACTGGGTATTGAACCCAGGGACACTTAAGCAATAAGCCACATCCCCAGCCCTTTTTATTTTTTTGATTTTTAAATGTTGAGACAGGGCTTTGTTAAGCTGCTGGGGGCCTCAACTTGCTGAGCCTGGCTTTAAACTAAATGTACAGCTACACGCACGTATATCTGTGTGTATATGTGTGTGCATACGTGTGATTTCACACAAGTGCACCAGTGTGATCATATCATCATACAGGGATTGCACATTTTATTTTGTAAAGGGGATGCTATTTTTTTTTTTTTTTTGCAAATGATAAATGAAGGTGTTTCTATTTCTTCCTCATGTCATGTTTCCTGGTCTTTGTCTTCAAAAATGGAGCTCTGAAGTTTATTGCTACAAGGGAGAAAAGAGCTGGCCCTTTGACTCTCTCTCTCTCTCTCTTGCTCCCTCTCTGTTTGCAGCACTGGGGATCAAACTCAGGACTTTATGTGTGCTAAGTGAGCAAATACTCCACCTCAGAGCTACACCCTCAACCTGGGTTTTCCTCTGTAGCAAAACATTTGGTCGGGGCAGTAGACTTCCCTCATCAGATAGCCACATCTGCAGACAGAGGGACCTCACTGAAGAACACATTTGATCCTTTTGCTTATGATTTTTCAATGGCTGCATCATCACTGTCCTCAGACAGACCCCACACCTTACCATAGTTTATAGGATGCATCTTGACTTGGATCTACACCCCTTGCTACCTCTTGAACTGTGTGTTTCTTCTTCCCCTCTCTTATTCCTCCTCCTCCTTTTTTTGCAGTGCTGGGGATCAAACTTGCTCAGACAAGCACTCTACCAATAAGCCAGACCTCCAGCGCCTATGGACTTGTTCTTCTTTTTTTTTGGGGGGGTGGGGTACTGGAGATTGAACTCAGGGGTACTCTACCACTGAGCCACATCCCCAGCCCTATTCTGTGTTTTATGTAGAGACAGGGTCTCACTGAGTTGCTTAGCACCTCGCTGTTGCTGAGGCTGGCTTTGAACTCACCATTCTCCTGTCTCAGCCTCCCAAAGTGCTGGGATTACAGGTGTGCACCACCATGCCTGGCTTGTTCTTAAGATTTACTTGCAGGAGATAGTATACGTCTCCTGCTCATTCATGTCAAGGTTGGTCACTTGATTGGCTTTGGCCAATAAAATGTGAGCAGGGACACTTCAGGGAGAAGTTTAATTCTTCATCTCTCTCAAGTGGCCAATCGTGCTAGATGGAGGTGGCGCCTACCACCTGCTAGTTCCTGGGAGTGAGTTTGAAACAAACAAAACTCCACTGTTTCTCAGGTATCTGTAACATTAGGGAGACATCAACCCCTACTGTAAGCTACTAAGATTTGGGGGTCATTTGCCACTGTAACACAACCCAGCCAGTCCTGACACTTCGTTTTTTGGGGTACAGGGGAATTGAACTCAGGGGCACTCAATCACTGAGCCACAGTGTCCCACTGAGTAGCTTAGCTGCTTAGTGCCTCACTTTTGCTAATGTTGGCTTTGAACTCATGATCCTCCTGCCTCAGCCTCCTGAACTGCTGAGATTACAGGCGTGTGCCAACGCGCCTGGCCCTGATACTTTTTTTTTTTTCAGTGATGGGGATTGTTGATTGATATATCTTTGTATCCTTATCTCTGCCATTTCCTTCTTTTATTTTTATACCCTAGTCCAGAGATGTTCAAAGTTTTTCTTTTGTTTCACCCACAGGAAGTAAATAAGTAAGCAAGTAAGAAGGTAAAGATATTTTGATGTCATGTATTTTACATCATAACCTGTGATTCACTTCATAGAAATGCATATATACAAACAAATTACACAGAAGCTCAATGAAAAGATCCTTATTGCACACGATTATGCTGGTACTTCTAGTGCATTTAAATGCTGGTCAGGAGTCACTAAGCTGATCTCCTGACTCATTAATGAGTCACAACTTGGTTTGGAAAACATTGCTCTACTCCAGTGAAAAAAACTTGTGCTTCTTTTTACATGTTCCATGTTGCTAGGAAGGCACTATGTCAGGAAAACTTTTTTTTTTTAACTCTTGAAGAGTGGCCTAAGTGGCCCCACAGTTTTGTACTTGACTTTTTTTTCTTTCTTTTTAAAAATGTACTGGGAATTGAACCCAAGGCCTTGTGTGTTCAAGACAATCTCTTTACTGCTGAGTGCTTTGTTTTATTTTGAGACAGGATCTTGCTAAGTTGCTGAGGCTGGCCTTGAACTTGTGATCCTCCGGCGTCAGCCTCCTGAATAGCTGGGATTACAGGCAGGTGCTGCTGTGCCCGAGTGGGGATCTTTCCATACATGCATTCCTCAAATGGCCAATCAGGTACTTGAGGACTAGGATAGTTATGATCTTCCTGGTGCTTCCTGTTGTTTTTCTAGCTTTAATGTGATGCTTTCCATCTGGCGTTTGCTCCATAAATATGTATAGCATGAAGGAAGGTATATTGCTCCCATGGGGATTTAAAATGTGCTCGTAAGTTCTTTGTCACTCTTTCCTTCAAAAAATGGAGCCTACTTTCCTTCCTCCTGAGTGAGGATGAGGTTTAACGACCTCTTCAAACAAATAGATTGAGATGGGACCTGTGCTCTGTGACTCTGGGTCTGGTCATGAAAAGGTTACGGCTTATGTGCAGCTCTCTTTTAGATCACTCCCTCTGGGAGAAGCCAGCAGCCATGTTGTGAGGAAGCTCAGACAACCCTATGGAAAGGCCCACCGTGAGGAGGAGCTGAGGCCTCCCACCTGCAGCCCATGGGAACATCTCGAATGTTGCCCATCCAGTCCTCTAGTCTCAGCTGAAGTTTGCATAACCTCAGCCCCAGGTACAACCCTGAGCCAGAACTGGCCAGCTCTCAAACATGACCTGGAGAAACTGAGGAAATAGTACTGTCTCACGTCATTCAGTCATGGGGTAATTTGTTATACAGCAGTGAAATAGCCCGTACACCCCCACTAGATGACAATCAAGTTCATGCTTACAGAAATGAAGTAGGCTGCTCTGGACACACAGTCAATAAGTAGAATTTGGGGGCTGGGATTGTAGCTCAGTGGTAGAGTGTTCGTCTCGCATGTGTGAGGTACTGGGTTTGATCCTCAGCACCAAATAAAAATAAATAAATAAAGATATTGTGTCCATATACAACTAAAAACAATTTAAAAAAATAAGTAGAATTTGAATTTCAAATGCACGGCTCTCACAGTTCTGGACTCTCTGGCCTTTAACACTGGCTCTGGGGGAATGTTATGGCTCCTCACTGTGGAAGACCTTCTGGAATGGCTCCTTCCAGCATGGTGACAGCATGATTCTCTGGGGTTCACTTCTTGGGCTGGTTCTTGGGTCCCTTCCTTGTTAGTATTCTCCAATTCAAGAAAAAGAATAATTAGAAATTTTGTCCAATTAAACATTTTTTTGACCATTTCTCCTTGGCTCCTATGGTCTCTCACTTCTCCAGGGTCAGTCATTTCATAGTAAAGCCTCCTCACCCTTGGACGGCACGTGCCCACGTTTCTCGGAACAGTGAAGTGTCATTTCAGGGCAAGCTAATTCCATGACAGATTTCTGCAGCTGGGAACCCTCACCTATTGGGGCCCACAGTCCAGGGCTGCTTGTCCATGGGAGGGAGGTCACCCTGATGGGCTCTCCTCTGGTCATCCTGCCCCTGTGTCTTGGACCCTCTGCCTGCTCTGCCCTTCCTCAGATGGGACCTTTCGATCCCCTTGGGCTCCTTCACATTCATTTCTTCCTCATGCAGCTGCTTCACAGGTATCTATTTCAGACTACGTGGTGGCCCTGGAGAAGTGAGCCTCTTTTCCCAGCATCCGTTTACCCATCTGTAAAATGGACACAGGAATGCGTACTTAGCAAGGCTCCCTGGACAGGACGCAGGGGAAGCCCCTGCTCCTTCAGAAATGAACCCTCCTCATAATACCTCAGAGTACAAAACGCCTATTTATCCTCCTTTTCCTCCCCTAGAGTGTTCCTTCCCCTTCCATGCCTGGCTCAGAGGGCTGTCCATAGCTGCCCATGATGGAGGGCTGCTTCTGTGCCCTGGGGCCAACAAGGGTGCTGCTTCCCTCTGGCTGTGGTGGTGCTTCATTCTAGACTGGCTTTCAGTCTGCCCCTCTACCAACCGTTTGGCTTTGTCTTCTTGTCTAGGTTTTCACTGTCCTCCCTCAGGGCCCTGAACCCCTCCGCCATCTGCCCTTACCTGGCCCAGCTGTCTTCAGGTCACCTAATCCTTTTACGTTATTCTCTCCCTAGGTGATCAACAAATGGCCATGTTTTCCAAGTCACTGCCCCAGGGCCTCCTCCATTTCTGTTAAAAGTACCAGAAGTTGTTGTTTTCATTCAGCCCTGGCTGGTGTATTTGCCTCCTCCAAACTCTTAACCCTCACGCCCCCTCAGGATGGAAAGAGGGTGTCTCTCATCGGGCCATTCAGGGCCCCCCTCCTGCAGCCTGGGCAAGGTACAATCTTCAAAGTTCAAATTGATCCAAGCTTTTGATTGTAGAGACAAGAAGTCCCCAGGGGCAGCCTGAAGGACACTTCGGATCCATTTGGAATTTTATCACTAGTTTGCAAAGGAGCTGGGGACGTGTTCCTTTCTTTCCAATTGATTAGAATACCTCATCTGGAACCTGCTGACATTTCAGACTGACTTCAGGAATATATATGTATATATGTGCATGTGGATGTATATATATATATATATATATTTCCCCTTTTTTAGTATACTCCTCATAGGATTAGAAATTAAGAATAATACCTCAGAGTACAAAAATGCTATTTATCCTCCTTTTCCTCTTCTAAAGTTCGGTCAAGACACTTTCAAGGAAACAAATAAAACAAAACAAAACAAACAAACAGAATCCCAGGAGTTAATATGGAAATAAAGGAAGTTGCTCCTCTCTTGTGTTTTGGAAGGAGTTCACCTTAAGTGTCAAATAACTCAACATCTGCTGCACGGTTTTTTGAAGTGGCCGGTGGATTAGTGAACAAGAAATTGTGACCAGCCTCATGAAGGGGGCCCAGTGGCTCCACTCTGACCACTCCCAGTGGTCCACTCTGACCCCGGCTTCCCTTTCTGACTTTCCTTCTGAGCCTCTCTGTAGTCACCTTGGATGCCAGGACCAAGGGGCCTGAGGGATAAACATCTGTGATGAGAGGAGCTTTCTTCTGGCTGGACTTAAATCCTGAGACAGCGCTGGGCAGAGCACACTGATCAGGATCACCTGCTGTGGGAACTGGGCAACCCCTCAGGTTACGTGGGCCCCCACCATTTCCCCCACGCCCCTTACCATAAAACCTCAACGTCATTGTCAGCCCCTGGAGGACAGGGCTAAGGACATGGGTCCGGTGTCCTCCTGGTGTAGCTGCGCTGACTGAAGTTCCTTTCTTGTTTTTCACTGTTACTGGTTCTGTTTGGGTTTTGGGGTGAGTGGCTGGACCTGATTTGTTGGATCCCCAGAATCAGGCCTCTGGCGTAGGGCTCCAGTAACAGGATGAAACAGAAGGGTTGTCTTGATCACAGGCAGCTGTGCCTCTGTTTTGGACAAGTTGGTTGACATTGGTGTTGGGGCTCAGAAAATGATACTCCCAAATAAGCCTCCTTGGGCTTCAGACAGAGCACTGGGGTGCAGTGCATGCGAGGGGAGCTTTCCCTGGCATTCTCTTCTCTACCTCAAGACCAGATTCCCCAAGGAGGAGCACCATGGCCGCAATCCTCCTGCCAAAACTTTCTCCACCAGGGAAGATTAAGCTCATGTCACGGAGGATGAGACGGATTACCAAACACCACACCTAGAGCCCAGAGCCTAGAACCTTTTACCGGTTCTTTTTGCCAGTCCATTCTCTTCCCTAAATAAATCACTTATTGCCCCTTTAAAATTGCCCATAGCTCTCACTTCCTTACCCCCCTGGAGAGGATATTTAAGCCTCAACCATCTGGTTCCTCTTTGAGTTTCATGTTCTGTGTGAGTCCCCCCTACACGTAATAAATGAATGCTTTTCTCCAGTTACTTTATCTTTTTATTTCAGCAGACTTAATTATTGAACCTCCAGCAGGTGAGTTTGAACTCCTCTATACTGGGCAAGTTAACTGGACTCAGGTTTAGATTCACAGGTATCATGCTTCCTGTTACTGGTTCCTTAGTTGGCATGAGCCCTTGGGACCCCGAGGTGCACTGGGAATAGCTGTGTTGCTGGTAGTGAAAGTAGACAAACTCCAAAGGGCGGGCAGGGCTGTCCTGTGAGCTGTCAGGGCTTCTCTGCCTGTGGATGAACTGGTTTTATCTGATTAGTCTTGAACTGGGATAAACAGCTAATTTCAGGCAAGGTTATATGATTCTTTGGGGCAAAGCTGAACAAAGCCAGCTTTACTGCCTATTTTATAGCCTGTGACTTTTAATGGCTCCTGCAGCTGACAGTCTTTCTCCCTGAAGCCAAAATGAACTTGTTATCCTGCCGTTTATTTTGCATTTAAATAGCACTTTGCATTTCCAAGGTGCTTAACAATCATTAATTCATTCTTCCTCCTGCAAGGTCCCACTCTTCTTCTGTTTATTTATTTACTTATGTTTACAGGCTGGGCAGCTGAACCCAACACTTGCCCAAGGTCACACAGACTGGTTGTGGAGAGGCGGCTCTATTCAAGTGGCCACGTTTCCATCCAGTCCTGTGCAGTTTTACTTTCACTCCAGGGTGTTACTTCTCACGTCCAGGGGTCTCCAGGTGAGATCAAAGAACTTTGGGGTCTTTGGGAAAGATTCCTCAAAAGAAGTGTCTGCTGGAGCTGCTTGTCCCTCATTTGGGCAGGTTTTGGGGAGAGGGTCCTGCTATGAGCCTCAGATCTTAGGATTTTGTACCATCAGGCTGATTCCAGGAGATGCCTGCCAACTGGGTCAAGACTCTATCTCAGGTCCCTGGGAATCACTTGGGCCACAGTTCAAATTTTAACCCAGCCATTTGGGCACAATAACTGGATCAGAGAGATTTTTCTCTTCTGTTTTATAAAGAACCTATGTGAGGGCTGGGGTCGTGGCTCAGTGGTAGAGCACTGTGTGAGGCCCTGGGTTCTATCCTCAGCACCACATAAAAATAAATAAATAAACAAAATAAAGGCATTGTGTCCACCTACAACTAAAAAAAAAAATTAACAACAACAACAAAAAGAACCTATGTGATAAGAAACCACTCAAGAGCCAGGCACAGTAGCCCATGCCTGTGAGGAACAGGAGGCTGAGGTAGGAGGATGGCAAGTTTGAGGCCAGCCTGGGCAACTTCGGGAGACCTAGTCACAAAATAAAAAATAAAAGGGTCTGGGGATGTGGCTCAGTGGTAGAGAGCCCTGGGTTCAAACAAAACAAAACAAAACAAAACAAACAAAACAAAACAAAACAAAACAAACACCTCCATTCCACTGTCAGCTCCTCTCCAAAGGACTACCCTTCCTTTCCCTTCTCCACAGGTGTGTGGTCTTGCTATCTCTCCCTTGTCAGACCCTTGCTCTGGTCCAAATGCAAATCCTCCACCCCCAGCCTCCCCAGCGTCAGGATTTGATCTCTACTCACATCACCATCAAATCATTTGCCATCAAATCATTTGTCAGTTCAGAGGGCAATTTGTAGCTTTAACCATACACTACCACCATCGAGACTATTTCAAATATCTCTGTTGTTACTGTTATTTGGTCTTGTGGAGCAAATTTTTCCTTTGCTGTATCTTTCTACTTTATTTGAATGTAGTCTTTTTTTTTTTGGATACATTGAAGAATCTCTCTCTCTTTCTTTCTCTCTGTATGGGGGATTGAACCCAGAGGTGCTTAACCACTGAGCCACATCCCCAGCCCTTTTTCATTTTATTTAGAGACAGGATCTAGCTAATTTGCTTAGGGCCTTGCTAAGTTGCTGAGGCTGGCCTCAAACCTGTAATCCTCCTGCTTCAGCCTCCTGAGTCACTGGGATTACAGGTATGTGCCTCCATGCCTGGCAAGAATCTTGAGTCTAGGTAAAACTCAGATGTCAGAAGCTACATGTGCAGAGAAGCAGAGAGACGGGTGTCACACAAGTGGGGTGAGGGTAGAAGGTGTTTATTGCTTACTCATTCCTGTCCTCTCATCCGGGTTGAGGGCCTTCCTGCTTACATTTCAGCAGCGAGGTAACATCTCAGGGGTAGAGGGTGAGGAGGTGTCCCCTTTGTCCTCTGAAGTTTCTCTAAATGAGCTGACAAGGGACAGGTTAACTGGAGAAAAGGCACGGGAAGTTCTTTGATGTGTTCATGTGCACGAGAGCTGAGACAAAGATGAAATGGTAAGATAGGGTCACAGGGCTGAATTTTAAATATTCTTTTTTAAAAAGGTTTTCTTTTAATTCTTTTCTTAAAAAAGTTTAAATGGTGCATTATAATTATACATGGTAATGGGGGTGGTTGTTACATATTCTTACGTGCACACAATATAGCAATATACTTTGGTCTATTTTGTTCCCCAGTACCCCCCTTTCCCCTTCCCTTATCCCCCACCTTGTCCCCTTTCCTCTACTTGTATTTCTTCTAGTTTCATGAGATTCTCCCACCCTTTTGTAACTTTTTCCTCTCTAGCTTCCATATGTGAAAGAAAATATATGACCCTTGACTTTCTAAGTTTGGCTTATTTAGCTTAACATGATGTTCTCACGTTTTATTCATTTTTCTGCAAATGACCTAGCTTCATTCTTCTTTATGGCTGAATAAAACTCCATTGTGTATCTATGCCATATTTAAAAAATCTATCCATCTATCTATTGATGGACACCTAGGCTGGTTCCATAGTTTGGCTATTGTGAATTGTGCTGCTATAAATACGGGTATGCATACATCACTGTACTAAGATGACTTTAATTCTTAGCTGGGTCATATGATGGTTTCATGTTGGGTCTTTTCTTTTTTTTTTTTGTAACAGGGATTAAACTCGGGGGGCTTGACCACTGAGCCACATCCCCAGCCCTATTTTGTGTTTTATGTAGAGACAGGGTCTCACTGAGTTGCTTAGTGCCTCACCATTGCTGAGGCTGGCTTTGAACTCGCGATTCTCCTGTCTCTGCCTCCCAAAGTGCTGGGATTACAGGCATGCGCCACTGCACCCGGCTTCATGCCTGGTCTTTTGAGCAACTTCCGTACTGATTTCCATAGTGGTTGTACTAATTTACAGTACCACCAACAGTGTAGATGATCCTCTCCAGCATTTATTACTGTTTGTATTCTTGATGGCTGCCATTCTGACTGGTGGGGGATGAAATCTCAGTGTAGTTTTGATTTGCATTTTCCTGATTGTGAAACATGTTGGACATTTTTTCATATATTTGTTGGCCCTTTGTATTTCTTCTTTTGAGAAGTATCTGTTTGACTCATTTGCCCATTTATCAATGGGGTTAATTTTTGAGTTCTTTATATATTATGTGTATTACTCCTCTGTCAGAAGTGTAGCTAGCAAAGATTTTCTCTCATTCTGTAGGTCTGTCTTTATTTATTTATTTTTGTGGTGTTGGGGATTGAACCCAGGGCCTAGTGCATGTGAGGCAAGCACTCTACCAACTGAGCTACATCTCCAGCCCCTGTCTTTACATTCTTGATTGTTTCCTTTGCTGTGCAAAATCTTTTTTAATTTGATGCAATCCCATTTATTAGCTCTTGGCAGTATTTCCTGAGCTTTAGGGTTCCTATTGAGGAAGTCACTGCCTGTGCCTATATGTTAGGGTGTTGACCCTAAGTTTTCTTTCAGTAGTCAGATAGTTTCTGGTCTAATTCCTGGGTCTTTGATCCATTTTGAGTTGACTTTTGCGCAGGGGGAGAAATAGGCATCTAGTTTTATTATTCTGTATGGATATTCAATTTTCTTAACCCCATCTGTTAAAGAGGCCACCTTGTGTCTAATGTATGTTTTTGACACTTTTGTCAAGGATCAGATGACTGTAGATGTGTGGGTGTGTTTTTATGTCTTCTAATCTGTACCATGGGTCTATGTGTCTGTTTTTATGCCAGTTCCATGCAGTTTTGTTACTATAGCTTTGTAGTATAATTTGAAGTTAGGTATTATGCAAAAAAGCATTGCATTTTTGACTTAGAGTTGTTCTGACTATTCTAGGTCTTTTATTCTTCCAAATGATTTTTTGAACTGTTTTTATTTTTTATTTTTTCCTAGTTCTGCGAAGAATGTCATTTTTTTTTGGGGGGTACTAGAGATTGAACTCAGGGGCACTCGACCACTGAGCCACATCCTCAGTCCTATTTTGTGTTTTATGTAGAGACAGGGTCTCACTGAGTTGTTTAGGGCCTTGCCGTTGCTGAGGTTGACTTTGAACTTGCTATTCTCTTGCTGGGATTACAGGCTTGCGCTACCAGGTTGGCTGTCATTGGTATTTTGATGGTGATTGCATTGAATCTATGTATTTCTTTTGGTAATAGGGCCATTTTAACAGTATCAGTGCTGCCTATCCATGAACATGGAGTTCTTTCCATCTTCTAGAGTCTTCTTCAGTTTCTCTCTTCAGTTTTCTACAATTCCCATTGTAGAGGTCTTTCACTTCCTTGGTTGGATTTATTCTTAGGTTTAAATATTCTTTTTGGGCTGGGAATGTAATGTAGCTCAGTGGTAAGGTGCTTGCTTAGCATGTGTGAGACCCTATCTTCATCACCAGTACCAAAAAAACAAAAACAAAAACAAACACAAACAAACAACAACAACAAAAACAGCTAGCAAGGTGGTTTACATCTGTAATCCCAACTACCGGGAGACTGAGGCAGGAGGATCCCAAGCTTGAAGTCAGCCTTAGCAACTTATTGAGACCCTGTCTCAAACTAAAAATTAGAAAGTGCTGGGAATGTAACTCCGTGGTAAACTCAGGTCAGGGCCCCGGGTTCAATTTCTGGTATTGCAAACAAAGGAAACAAAAATACCTCACCTCTTTCACGGGGGAGAGGAAAATGGTAAGCCAATTTAGAGTAAATGAGTTCAAAGCACAGACAAAGGCCTGGGACAAAAGTCCTCTGGGCTCTGGGGGACATAGGAAGAAGTCTCAGGGAGGCAAGGGGCAGTGTTTCCCTGAGAGCCAGATCCTCTTCTATAGATAAAGACTCCTAGGTAATCTCCCAGGCACCCTCAGAAGACCAGAGGAACTGCCTGGCCATGACAGGACTTTCAGTCTCTCCCTTTTTCCGCCCTAAATCCTTCCTGGTTCCTTGATGAGATTCCTAGGGAAGGTATTGAAGACAACTGCATTTCTTTGAGGACATTTCCTGTGTCAGATAAGGGAAGGCTGAAGAGATCTTGGCTCCAGTTTCCTCTAATTCTAAGGGCTCAGCATCCCCAAGCGTCATCCTCAGGACCACTCTATTTTCAGACCCCCAACCTTAGTGAGTTTTTCACCCCTGACAATCAACTTCCGGTTGGAGAGGGAGCCCATCCGGTCTCAGCCAGTCCTGGCCGCCTCTGGCAAACCTGTCCGGGTGAATCCTCCAATGCCCTGGGGAAGGGATCTGGCTCCTTCTCACGTGGAGACATGCCTTCCTCTCTCTGTAACCACCATGTCCTCATGGTGTCTTGCTATGGAGCCAGTGTCTGTTTTTCTATTGATGTTTTCATTTCATGGAAGTTGCCCAGCTCTGGTTAGCAGAGTTGATCAATATCTTTTACTGTAAGCATCAGGGTCTTTGCATCATTGCTCTGGTTTTGTAACTTACTTTTCTCTCTGAACAATGGCTTGCTTTAAGCTACTAGAGCAAACTCTAAGGACAAAGGTGGGGTTTCAGAGAGTGAGCCATGAATGGTTGAGGAGCAAGATAGTTTCGATAGATAAATAGCGATGCTTGCTTTTTGCAAAAACACAGGGACAAAGTCACATCATCCCCGAAAAAGGGATTAAGCGTGAGGTTATCACTGCTACAATACCTAGTATTTCTGTGAGCTTTGGAAAGGTTGGAGAATGCCAAAAATGCAGCTTACAGATTTGCAAGTTCTAGGAGCTAAGGTTACAGATAACTTCCAGGAAGACAGAATGAACTCAAGAAGGGAGGGCAGGCACTGAAGTGAATAATTCATAAAGTGATAAACATGTACTAAACCACTACTATGAGTCCAGCACTAGGAATACTGAGATGAACACAACAGAATCCCAACCTCAGGCTCTCAAGTCAGTGATAAGAGAATGTGATGAAAATTATAAGGGAAATACGAACAAGGCACGAGATGAACCTTATCCAGAAAGGTGAAGACTACAGGAGGGTCTAAGGGGTGGTGATTCTGCTCTAGGGCTGGAAAGATAAATAGAGGCTACCACCTGGGTAAAGGAGGACGCTACCAACATGAACATTGTCCCTGATCTTCAGGGGACCCTAAGGCTGTTTGATGGAAAGATGGGTAGACTAGAGCCACAGCAAGAATTCCAGACTCGCTTCCTTTAGGTGAAGGAGAATCGATGATCAGAACTGCTTGGCCTGAGTTTCCAGAGTGGCCCCATGCCAAGGCAAGAACAGAACTCATCTCCTCATGCCGAGATGCCTGGCGATGCTTCTGTTATTGGTGTAAGTGAATTTTTCTGTATACATGCATACATACCCATCGTATCTTAATTATTCATGGACTGATTGAGGACTTTCAGATTTGCCTCTTTGCTGGGACATTCTGCTAATTCTTAGCATCATATGAAAGTGAAGCAAATCACAGAATTTACAGAAGTTAGGCAGTAGGTTAGGGAGCAAAGGAGGACCCTTATTTGGAAATAGGGTCCTTGTGGATTTAATTAATTAAATTAAAATGATATATTCTATTCTATGTGTTTGTGTGTGTATAATTGTTTTTTGTTTTCATTCTGGGGATTGAACCCAGGGCCACTTTACCACTGAGCTACATCCTCAGCCTTTTTTATTTATTTATCTGGTTTTTATTTTGAGACAGATTCTGGCTAAGTTGCTTAAGGCCTCGATGAGTTGTTGAGGCTGACCTTGAACTTGCGATCCTCTCGTGTAGACCTCCTGAGTCACTGGGTATATTCTATAATAATTTTAAAAATCCAGAAGAATATGAGCATTGGCGAGGATGTGGAGAAACTTGAACTTTTATTCACTGCTGGTGAGAATGTAAAATGGTGCAGCTGCTGTGGGAAACGGTTTGTTAGTTCCTAAAAAGTTAAACATAGAATTACATCGACATCTAACTCAGCAACTCTACTCGTAGGGGCATAGCCCCAAGAATTGAAAACAGGGATTTACAAAATGTTTTTCTTGGGCTATTATAATTACACATCATAGTGAGGTTCACTGTGGCACACGCATGTATTTATGTAGCATAATTTGGTCAACTTTATTCCTCAGCCTTCCCATCCTCCCTGTTCTGAGTCCCCCAAGCAGGGATTTAAATAGGTATTTATACAACACTTTTTTTTTTTTTTTTTGTACCAGGAATTGAACCCAGGAGTGTTTAACCACTGAGCCACATCCCCAGCCCTTTTTGATTTGAGATAGCATCTTGCTAAGTTGCCGAGGGCCTTGCTAAGTTGCTGAGGCTGGTTTTGAACTTGTGATCTTCCTGCCTCAGTCTCCTGAGCCGCTGGGATTATAGGCGTGTGCCAATGCACCCGGCTGTACAACAATATTCTTTTTTTTTTCTTTAAATAATTTTAGTTATAGAAGGACACAGTACCTTCCTTATTTGATTTTTTTATGTGGTGCTGGGGATAGAACCCAGTGTCTCACGTGTACTAGGCAAGAGCTCTGCCACTGAGCCACCACCTGAGCCCCACAACAATATTCTTAACAACATCATTTGCAATAGTTGAAAGGTGGAAGCAACCCAAGTGTCCATCAGCAGATGAACAGATGAACAAAATGACCATATCTGCAAAATGGAATATTATTCTGCAATAAAAAGGAATGGGATTCTCATGCAGGTCATGACATGGATAAACTTTGAAAACTTTATGCTAAATGAGAAAACCAGATACAAAGAGACATATGATTCCACTCATACGAAACACCTAGAATGGGCAAATGTATAAATAAAGAAAGTAAAATGGAGGTTACTGGGGCTGGGGAGAAAGGGCAAAGGGGAGCCATTGTTTAATGGGTACAGAGTTTCTGTTCGGGATGATGGAATGTTTTGGAAACAGTGGCGTGACGCCTGCAGAACACTGAGAATGTGTTCAACATCGTGGAATTGTACACCCTAAAATACTCAAAGTGGCAAAAGTTTTTATAGAGATCTGACTACATACACTGTATTGGGGGAGTCTTAACTTCAATCAAGTGGTGTCTTACATCGTTGGAAGCCAGGCATGTGGTGCATTCCTGTAATCCCAGTTACTTGGGAGGCTGAGGCAGGAGGATGGCAAGTTCAAGGCCAGCCTGGGCAACTTAGCAAGATCCTGTCTCAAAATAAAAAAAATAAAAAGGGCTGGGGATGCAGCTTGGTGATAGAGCACTTGCCCAGCATGTGTGAATCCCTGGGTTTGATCCTCAGTACTATCAACAAACAAACAAATGAACAAACCAAAGCTTAACAACAAAAAGCAAACAAACAAAAGAAACCTCCAGAGAGACAAGAGTGCTTCTTGCAAAAGGAGACAGCAGTGAGGCCCTTGGCAGCTGAAGAATCCCCCAGCCCAGCAGCCACCAGAAGCTAGGAGACAGGCATGAGACAGAGACACCCTGGAAACTCCCCCAAACAGCCAACACCTACAGTTTGTGCTCAGCCTCCAGGACTGTGGTACCCAGTTGTGGGAAGTGGTCACAGTGGTCCTTGGAAGCCAACACCAATAACCTAGACTTAAATCCTAGTTCTGCCACTTATTTTTGTGAATGTGAGTTACAACTTCTGAGTCCCCGTTTCCTGATCTGTAAAGTGCAGGTAATGATGCAGACCTCTCTGCATGATTAGGAAGGTCAAACAAGATATAAACATAAACTCCTTCCATCGTACTTGCTACATAGTGTGGCTCCATCAACGAAAGCTATTGATGAGACCTGTAGTGGCGAGTTAGCACGGGGACATGCGGTTTGACTTAGCAGTTGCTGGCTTGGCAAGACTTTTGAGTTTGCAAATCGAAAGAGTTTACGTAAAAGAAAGTTTACTTTGCCATTCTCATCACAGGAAAAAAAAAAACAAAACATGGGGGAAATGTGTGTTATTTGAGCTGGCATCATGAAATGGATATGAAAGTTGAATGATTTCTCTGGCTCTGGGAGGCTTGGAGAAGCTGACAGGCTCATATTCCTTCTTACCCACTTCCTGTCTCTGACGCACAGACACCTACCCACGGGCCCACTCGCTGTCACACTCAGGAGAAGAGATACTTTCTTACCAGGAGCTCTCCCTGCTGTGGGGCCTCCTGGCAGGTACTGCAGCTGCTCAGGTGTGAGCCATCCGCCCAGGCCTTCTGCACAAATGACAGATTCTGCAGAAAGACCTACAAAGCCAGAATTGCCTGCTGTAAGACTGAAGAGGGAGCGCAGTTGATTTCATTTAGTGGTAAATGGGGTAAGAAAAACATTTTTCAAAAAGCAGCCCAGTACCCTGAAGGTACTGTACGAGGGAATTAAATCCAGAGGACAGCGGGAGGCGTGGGGATGGAGCGGGCAGGGCGGCCAAGGCTGTTCTCGGCTGCCTCTGCTGAGATCAGTGTTATCACTACCACCAACATGCTTGTGGAGACCACCTCTAACAGGTGTGTGTTGGACTGGTTAAATGTGTGTGCTCCCTGGTGCCTGCAACCATTGGTAGAGGTGAATTCACAGGTCTGTTCAGGCTGAGTTACCGTCTTCGTAGTTCCTTTCACTATTGGGCTTTATGATTTATAAAGTTTTTTTTGTTTTTGTTTTTTTTGTACCAGGGATTGAACCCAGGGGTACTTAACCATTGAGCCACACCCAGTCCTTTTTTAAAATTTGAGACAGGTTCTTGCTAGGTTGCTTGCTAGGGGCCTTGCTAAGTAGCTGAGGCTGACCTTGAACTTGCCATCCTCTTGCCTCAGCCTCTTGAGCCACTCAGATTATAGGCATGCGCCACCCTGCCTGACTGTAAGGGGTGTCAAATCAGGTTATTCAATAAAGTACTCAACCCAGTTCTGTGGGTTAGGATAGGACTGGTCTTGTCATGCCCATGTTACATGCCAGAACTATGAGTTTTAAGAGGTTAAATGACTTGCCAATTTCAAAGCCCTGGCCAGTGGTTGACCGATGTGTGCAGGTACACGGTTGGCTCCCCACAATCAGAGTCCTTGAGAGAGGAAGGCAGGTGGTAAGACCCTGTCCTGAGGGAGAGTAGAGAGGTAGAGCCACCAGGGACAAAGTTTGACGCTGTGGGTCCTGGGCAGGTGCGGGTAAAAGCTGGAGGGTCAGAACAGACCAACGGTGGTGGCTTAGGGAAGGTGGCAGGGGACAGGCTGGAGGCACTGGGAAAGGAGCTTGGAAGGCAGCATGAATTCCTGGGTCCTGTTTTCTACAGGTGGGGGACTTTTACCTTCCCCAGAATGGGTCTTACAAAGTGAATCGAGCCCACCACAGAGACCTGCCTGCACAGGGGTGTGGGCCACTGAGCCTGGGATCTCTGGTGACCTGAGCTGCATCCTCTGCATGCTCTGTGGGCATGCTGCCTGCACAGAGCTCCCCAGGACTCCCCGGGACTTCTCAGGACTCTCTGGGACTCCCTGGGACTCCCTGGGTCTCCCTGGGACTCCCTAGTACTCCCCAGGACTCTCTGGGACTACCGGCCTCACATTCTCTGAGACCTCACTGGGTGTGCAGTTGGCATCATGCAAGGGCTTGCTTACCCACTGTCCCACAGAGACTATGCCTCACATGCTGGATTCTTTTCCATTTGGTTGTTCTCAGACTGCAAACTCTTGAACATGCTCACCAGGCCCCAGACCCTCATTCTGGCTGCCCCTGGCCATGCAGTTCCTCGCCCCTGCACTCCAGCTGCACTGGCCTTTCTGGGTTCTGCATGCCCTGTCTCACCCACCCTTCATTTCTTAGCATGCAAGGAATTTTTTCTGAAGAAATATTCCTCATATCCCTTCCGAGATGGAACTTAGGGCCTCCCACTTGCTAGAAAGTGCTCATCCACTGAGCTACATCTCCAGCATCCCCATTTCTTTTGATTTTAATTTTTTCAGGATTGAACCCGGGGAGCTTAACCATATCTCCAGCCCCTTTTTATATTTTATTTAGAGACGGTCTTACTGAATTACTTAGGGTCTCACTAAGCTAAGTCACTGAGGCTGGCTTTGAACTTGTGATCCTCTTGCCTCAGCCTCCTGAGCCACTGGGATTATAGGCGTGTACCCCCGCACCCAGCTTCACCCCTTTTTATTTTGAGACAGAGCTGCGTTAACTTGTCCAGGCTGGATTCAAACTTGTGATGATCCTGCCTCAGCCTCCCAAGCAGCTGGATATTACTTGTTTTTTAAAGTCGTGGTAAAATACATATAACACAAAATTTACCACCATAGATATTTTTAAATGTGTAGTTCCATGATGTGAGTACAAGCCACGTTCAGAGCTCTTTTCGGCTTATAAAGCTGAGTCTGCATTCGGCCTCCCCCCAGCTCCTTGCAAGCACAATTCTGCTTCCTGTCTCTAGGGATCTGAGGACTCGAGGTACCTCAGGCAACTAGAACCATTCTGCCATTATTTTTGTGGCTGGGTCACTTGGCACAATGTCCTGAAGGCTCACTCATGTTGTGGCACGTGTCAGAAAGACCTTCCTTTGCAAGGCTGGAAACATACGTTGCTGTGTATAATGAATTTCTGTGTATACTGAATTTTGTTCATCCACTCATCGGCCAACAGACACTTGGGTCAATTCTGCTTTTTGGACATTCTAAATCGTGTTGCTGTGTATATGGGTTACAAATATCTCCTTGAGACCCTGCCTTCAGTTCTTAGAGGAGTGTGCTCAGCAGTGGAGATGTGGAGTGGGATGGCCATCCTGGATGACCTTTTGGTGGAACCTCCACTCAGTTTTAGACTGTTCCTGCTGCTATAACAAAGAAGCCTGCACCATTTTGCATTCCCACCGACAGTGCACAGAGATCCCAATTTCTGCACATAGGATACCTACCTTTTATTTTAAAAATTTGGCATAGAGATTGCTACAGTTTAAATGTACTCTCCAAAATTCGCATATTGGAACTTAACCCTCAAGGTGGTGGCCTTAAGAGGCAGGGCCTCACCTTGGGTTAGGCCATGAGGACTCCATCCTCATGGAGGGCCTTAGTGAAAGGGCTCAAAGGAGGGAGTTTGTCCACTGTCCTGAGGGCGAGTAGAGAGGTAGAGCCACCAGGGACAAAGTTTGGTGCTGTGGGCCCTGGGCAGGTGCAGGTGAAAGCTGGAAGGTCAGAACAGACCAACGGTTTGTGGCTTAGGGAAGGTGGCGTGGGACAGGCTGGGAGCACTGGGAAGGGAGCTTGGAAGGCAGCATGAATTCCTGGGTCCTGTTTTCTACACTATAAGTGGGGGACTTTTACCTTCCCGCAGAATGGGTCTCTTCCATCACCTAAGGACACAGTGTCTTTTCCTGCCTTCTGTCATGAGCCTATGCAGCAACATGGTGCTATCTTGGAAGAGAAAGCAAAATTCTCCAGACCCCAAATCTGCTGATACCTCAGTCTTGGGCTTTCTAGTCTTCCAAATTGTGAGAAATATATTTCTGGGTTTTTTTAAAAATATTTTTTTAGTTGTAGATGGACACAATACCCTTATCTTATTTATTTATTTTTATGTGGTGCTGAGGATCGAACCCAGTGCCTCATACATGCTAGGCAGGTGCTCTACCACTGAGCCCCAGCCCTAGCCCTCTGTTACTCATAAACTACCCTGTCTAAGGTGTTTTGTTACAGCAGCAGGAACAGTCTAAGGCAGAAAATATTTTGTTGCAGGCAAGTCCTGGCAAGAATAGCATTCTAATCAGACAATTAACTTAATCAAGGTCAACTGCCCCAATGCACAAGGCCAATCACTTTTCTAACTCCGGCTTCACACTTCAGTACCCCTGACATTTGTAGGACTCCACGATGGGAGTACACATGGGGACCCCGGATTATGGATTCAAGCATTTAGAGGTTCTGTTTCCACGAGGTCAACAGTCCCTATCATCTACTTTTCTTTTCTGTTTCAGTAAAATCACTACTTGGTTATATCCTGAAGTTTTACATAATTTGTGCTATAGTGAGTAAGAGGCCCATGTGTTGAAGATTTGGTCCCCAGCCTGTGTGCTACTGGAAGGTGGTGGAGCCCTGAGGAGGCAGGGCCCAGTGGAGGGAAGGTAGGACACTGGGGGCGTGGCCTTGAGCAGGATTTGGGGACGCAGCTTCTTCCTCTCTCTTTGCTTTTCAACGGCCTTGAGATGTGCAGCTTCCTCTACCACACACTCCTGCCACAGTGCTCCCCTGGCCACAGGCCCAACAGGCCAGTGAGGCACCCACAGAAGCCTCTGAAACCATGAGCTAAAGCAAACCTTTCTTTCTTCTAAGCTGATCATCTGTTCTTTTGTTACAGTGACAGAAAGCTGACCACCACAGTTTGTTTTATAAAGGTTAAATACCTTCAAAGTTTAAATGTATATTTATTGCAAACATCGAATAAAAGTAAATATTAAAAAGTGAAACCTTAAAATTATTTTTCACATTTACAAAATTTCTTCTGGTAAAAATTAAAAATCTTCAAGAGCAAAAAAAATAAATTGTAAAATTTTTAAAATAAAAATTATTTAAATAGAGACAACAGTTTTAATTTCTTTGATTGAAAACTTAATTGTAGAGTTAGGGGTATAGATTAGTGGTGGTACAGTGCTTGCCTAGTCTGTGTGAGGTCCTGGGTTCAATCCCCAGCACCACAAACAAACCAAATCAAACCAAACCAAAAACAATTACATTTTACCCAAAGTTATTATGAAAAAAAAACCAACAACTTTGCAATTCTGACATTCTATGTCCATTTGATTGCCAATATTAAGAACCAATATTACAATGTATATGTGTCCAAAGCATTATGTTGCTCCCCATAAATAGGTACAATTTTTATGTGTCAATTAAAAAAAAAAGAACAGTATGCTGGTACTATTCCCCTTCAAATATACATTTGTAAATTTAAGCTTAATATACTTTTAAAAAATATTGCAGAATGTTCCTTAGTTGCCATGTGCAACAGTTAGAAAAGCCATCCTACCTTATGAGTAGCTTTGCAACCTGTAGTTGGAGCAGAGAGAGAGGCAAAGAAATGATACTTCATTGCATTGGCTCATGGAAACTTCTCCAAAATATACCATATTTTAGGTCACAAAGCAACTCTTAGTAAATACAAAACCCAAAAACAAACCAAACCAAGACAAAACAAAAAACTCTTATATAATTCCTTGCATCTTATCTGATCATAACAATATGAAATTAGAAATTAACACCAAAAACCCTATGGAAACTATATAAACACATGTTGATTGAACAATATACTTTTGGATAATGAATGATAGAAGAAATCAGGGTGATAGACTAAACCAGGGGAGAAATTAAAAAATTCTAAAGTCAAACAAGAATAGCAATACAACATCTCAGGAACACTGTGATGGAGGCTTTAGCAGGAAAGTTTATAGCTGTGAGCAACTTCATAAGAAAATCAGAAAGATCTCAAGTAAACAACCTAATGATACATCTCAAGGCCTTTGAAAAGGAAGAACAAACAAACTCCAAATCCAGCAGAAGGAAGGAAACCATGTCAGTGCAACATCAATGAAACCGAGGATTAAAAAAAATATGAAGGATCAATGAAATTAAGAGTTGTTTATTTGAAAAGGTAAGAAAGATTGATGAGCTCTTAGACAAACTAAGAAGCTCTTAGACAAAAGAAAGAGAGAGAAGACTCAAATTAATACAATCAGAAATGTAAAAAGAGAAACTGCCACAGACATCACAGAAATCCAGAGGATCATTAGGAAATATTTTGAAAATGTATACTCCAATAAATTGGAGAACCTAGGAGAAATGGATATGTTTCTAGGGCTGGGGCTGTAGCTCAGGGGTAGAGCGCTTGTCTAGCATGCGTGAGGCCCTGGGTTCGATCCTCAGCACCACATATAAATAATAAATGAATAAAATAAAGGTCCATCAACAACTAAAAAAATTAAAAAAAAAAGAAATGGATATGTTTCTAGAGACATATGATCTGACAAAATTGAATCATGAGGTTACAGAAAATCTAAACAGACCTATAACTAGTAATGAGATAGAAATAGTAATTAAAAGCCTTCCAGGAAAGAAAAACTCAGGATTCTCAGCTGAATTTTACCAGACCTTTAACGAAGAACTAATGCCAATTGTCCTCAAATTATTCCATGAAATAGAAAGGGATTGGACACTTCCAAATTTATTCTATGAAGCCAAGTACCAAAAGCAGATGGGGACACATCATAGAAACAAAACCAAAGACCAATATCCCTGATGAATTTAGATGCAAAAATCTTTAATAAAATATTACAAAATCATATTCAACAATACATTAAGAAGATTGTACATCATGGCCAAGCTGGCTTTATCCCATGGATTCAAGGATGGTTTAACATGCACATATCAATAAATGTAATTCACCACATAAACAGAATTAAGGGCAAAAACCACTGACAAAACTAGAGATAGAAAGAACCTACCTCAACATCACAAAGTCTATTTATGACAAACCCAAAGCCAATATCATCATGGATGGGGGAAAATCTGAAAGCATTTCCTTTAAAATCTGAAACAAGATAAGTATGTCCACTCTCTCCACTCCTATTCAATATAGTACTAGAAATTTTATCCAGATCAATTAAATAAGAGAAGGAAATAAAAGGGATAAAAATAGGAAAGGAAAAAGCCAAATTACCCCTGTTAGCAGATAATATGATCCTATACTTAGAAGATGCCAAAAGTTCCACCACAATACTACTAGAGCTAATACACCGATTCAGAGATGTAGCAGGTTACAAAATCAACCTACAAAAATCAACAGCTTTCCTATGCTGAGAAATAAAGCAGGAAAGCAATGCCATTCACAATCTCCAAAAGCAAAGCAAAGCAAAAACAAAGAAAAAAACAAAACAACAAACAACAACAAAACCTTAGGAATAAATCTAACCAAGGAGATGAAAGACTTCTACAATTAAAACCATAGAACTCTGAGGGAGAAAAAAAAATCAAAGAAGATGGAAAGATTTCCCATGTTCATGGATAGGCAGAATTAATATTGTTCAAATGGCCATACTGCCAAAAGCAGTATACAGATTCAAAGCAATCCCCATCAAATATCAATGACATTCTTCACAG
>PVHX01011726.1:37414-62820 GCA_004024805.1 Geosciurus inauris
AAAAAAAAAAAAAAAAAAAAAAAAAAAAAAAAAAAAAAAAAAAAAAAAAAAAAAAAAAAAAAAAAAAAAAAAAAAAAAAAAAAAAAAAAAAAAAAAAAAAAAAAAAAAAAAAAAAAAAAAAAAAAAGCAATGCTGGAAGCATCACAAAACCTGACTTCAAACTATACTATAGAGCTATAGTAACAAAAACTGCATGGTACTGGCATAAAAACAGAATAGAAGATGCAGAGACAAACCCACACATTTATAGTCATTTGATCTTTGATAAAAGGGCCAAACACATACATTGGAGAAAAGATAGCTTTTTAAACAAATGGAGCTGGGAAAACTGGTTATCCATATGTAGAAGGGTGAAGCTAGACCCTTATTGCTCACCCTGCCCAAAAATCAACTCAAATGTATCAAAGGCCTAGGAATTAGACCAGAAATGGTACAACTCCTAGAAGAAAATGTAGGGTCAACACTCCAGCATACAGGTGCAGGCACCGACTTTCTCAATAGGACCCGTAAAGCTCAGAAATAATACTGAAAATTAATAAATGGGATGGCATCAAATTAAATAGTTTCTGCACAGCCAAGGAAATAATTAAGAATGTGAATAGAGACCCTACAAAATGGGAGAAAAATCTTTGCAGGCTACTCTTCTGACAGAAGAATAAAATCCAGAATCTATAAAGAACTCAAAAATTACAGAACTTAATGAGTAGGCAGAAGAATTAAACAGATACTTCTCAAAAGAACAAATACAAAGGGTCAACAAATAGGTGAAACAGTGACTCACAATCTGAGCAATTAGGGAAATGCTGAAAACTACACTGAGACTCCATTCTACTCCTGTCAGAACGGCAGCCAGCAAGAATACAAACAAGGGGTTGGCCACATAGCTCAGCAGGTAGAGTGCTTACCTTGCATGTACCAGGCACTGGGTTCAGTCCCCAGCACCACAAAAGAGTACCAACAATAAGCTGGGTGCAATGGCACACTCCTATAATCCCAGCAGTGCAGGAGGCTGAGGCAGGAGGATTGCAAGTTCAAAGCCAGTCTCAGCAACTAAGCAAAGTGCTAAGCAACTTAGTGAGACCTTGCCTAAATATAAAAATATGATGAGACCAGGGATATAGCTCTGTTGGTAGAGTGCTTGCCTCACATGCACAAGGCCCTAGATTCAATCCCCAGCACCACAAAAACAAACAAACAAATAAATAAATACATAAATAGGACTGGGGATGTGGCTCAGTGGTTAAGCACCCCTGGGTTCAGTCTCTAGTACAAAAAAAAAAAAAGGAGAAAAAGAAATTTTATCTTTTAAAGCTTATCACTGTCAATAGTAATTTGACAATAAAATTAAATTTGACAATAAAATTAATAATAATAATTGTGCACATCCCCAGAAAAAGAAATACTTCATGATTCATGAATATGTGGTAATTATAGAGCTTTAGGGGAGTTTTTGACAAAGATGTGGGGATTTTGCTTTTATTTAAGGTTGGTGCCTCTCAGCACTCACATACCGAGTCTGTTACAGACGTGGACAAGCAGATCTGGATGGCACTGGGCCAGTTGCCCTCTGTGGGAGTCAGGCAGGGGAGTGGAGAGAAAGCTCGCCGGGCCTGTGTGAGGCTCCATGCAATGCTGTGTGTGGCCTCGGGGCCCGTGGGCTGGGCAGGACCCGCTAGCTGGGCCTCTGGCGCACACTTCTGTGGGGCTCTCGGGGGTTTATCCTGAGGCCACTGCCTTTCTGATCAGCACAGTGAGTGCTGGAAATGGTGTTCTACAGCCGAGAGAGTGGCTGGTTGATGAGCCTTAATGCTAGAAACAGGTTCCTGGTGAAACTGCAGGTACCCAGTGTTCCAGACTCGATGGCAATATCTTTGAGACTCCCTGTCTTCCACTAATAGAGAATAAGAATGGAGTGAGGCTCTTCCCTTCTACCATGGGAATGGTTCCTGAGGTTTCACTCTGAGGGGTCCAGAATATGCCACCCTACAATATGTACTTTGGTATCATATTTTTAACTTGTTGCAATTGAGAAACAGCAGATTCAGGAAGAGCTGTCCGCCCTCCCCCATCTGCCTAAAAGCAGGACTTAAATTTCCCAGGAGAAGGGTGCCTTCCTTGTACCAGGAAGGAGTGACCAACTCTTATCACTGGAGACAAGGAGTTGACAATAAGATGAATGTACGTAAGTAGACCTCAATAAAATAACCCTTATCTTCCATTGATTTCCCCCATATATTTCCTAGTCACCTTCTACAATTTATTGTTCCTAAGAGCCCCAACCCACTTTCCTTTGTGTGGTCTCTTCTCCACAATTTATCATCCTTTGTTAAAATGATACATAATCTCCCAAGTATAAACATTTCTTTGAGCTTTTTCTTTTTTCTTTGATGAAGCTCTGCACACATATAAATATTAACATCAATAAAAGCTTTATGCCTTCTCTCCTGTTAATATCTTTTGCATGTTTAATTTGCAAGTCCCAGTAACAGAACAAAATAGGATAGAGGAAAAGATTTTTCCCTCCCTTGTTTATTAAACAATCCTGTTTCCAGCTATGGGTCTGGAGTATTTCTGGTGGCAGGCTGATGCCAGCTACAAGGTGACAGGTAGTGACTATCTTACCTGAAAGGTCAGACGGCAGGGATTCTCTGAGCACATAGAAAGTTTTGTAGTAATGTGTTGTGCTTATTTGCTAATAAAAGTTATTTAATGCCATGTGGATAGCAGAACTTGGTGTATCTCAGGTGATTCCTGGGATGGTGCTTCTATTTCACATTTTGAGAATCAAAGACAGGGTTATTTAAAGAAGGACTGCAGGAGACTGAGCATCAAAGCCTGCCTGCCCCACAATGAGGAAAGGCTGAGAGGAGGCTGGTCCATGCAGTGGAGGACAAAGTCCTTGTACTTCTTAGACTCCATCTTGTGCCTGTGGGTCTGTTAAGGAGACAGGATAACTTTACGTTTTCCCTTGGTTTAAGGCAGGTCATTGAAAGCCGTGATTACCACCTGGGTATCTGTTTTACTCCTACAGGAAGAATGTGTTTTTTTATTCCACGGCCCAGGCTCTCTCCCTCCCTCCTCTTCCCTCCTGCCCTTGGGATCCACCTCGAGCCTCTTGGCACTTTCTGGAGTCTGAGGAAAGGTGGCTGACTGCAGCAGGTGAAAGCTTTGCAGGTGGTTGGTAGGGAAAGGGGTGGCATTGCGTCACCCTCTCGGTCTCTTCTGAGTGAGCACCAAAAGCGAATTCATTGGCTGTGGGGAATTGGAGGAAAATGATGAGCCCAGAACTGCTAAAGAAATACCTGCCCTGAGGTTTTCTGGAAAGGAATGCTCTGTGGATTGCGTTTCCAGCTTGCCGTTCTTTCTGCTTGGTTTTGGCCCGTGGGGCTGCTGGGATGATCTGTGTCCATGTGGTCACCTGCTAGACGACACCAGCATGCAGGGACTTGTAGATGGACAAACACACACCGTTTTGTGCAGCTGCTCCTGAGTGTGTGTAAGTGAAGCCATTGGGAGCGTTTATGCTGCGATTTGAATTTAGTGGTCGTTTCTGAAGCTTTGGGAAAAGACGGCTGAAATTCTAGAATGTGTGTTCTCTCAGGAATGTGTTGGTGGGGAGAGGCAGCTCTTGCACCTGATGGGTGCGACCTGGAGAACTCAGGCTGTGGGAGGCCACGTGCATCTGTTTCACGAGGTCGTGTACCAACCCATTTTACCCATCACTGGTTGAGCACAGTGGCCACATTCTGTCCCTCCCAACCTTCGGCTGAGACCTTCACCTGTGTTTTGTTTCTGTTTTTTTTTTTTTTTTTGGTACTGGAGATTGAACTCAGGGGCACTCGACCACTGAGCCACATCCCCAGCCCTATTTTGTGTTTTATGTAGAAACAGGGTCTCACTGAGTTGCTTAGCGCCTCTCAGTTGCTGAGGCTGGCTTTGAACTCGCGATTCTCCTGTCTCAGCCTCCCAGAGTGCTGGGATTACAGGCTGGCTCACCTGTGCTCTTGACCTCTGCCCGATATGCCTTTCTCTCAGGTAGCTAGTGTCTTATGAAAATGCCTGAAATGCTCACATTCTGAGATGTCCTTGGGCAGCAGGGAAAATGTCTCCCAGTCTCATTTGTTTGGACGCCTCTGCCCAGTTTTTCCTTAAAAACCCCCAATGGTGCCTCGGCTTTCTCCTCCATAGATTCCTCATGTTGATCTAAACCAGTGTGGCAGAAAATCTGATGTCACCTGCAGTGGCTTCGGTGAGACTCAGAGGAGCCACAGTTAACCCTCACAAAGGTCCACATGAAGCCACTTGGCCTTCCAATATTCTGTTTGTCAATAACTGTGGTGATCAGGTTTCTCAGCTGCATGTAGCATTCCTTGGGCTTTGGCAAAGGAGTTTGGAGCATGTGTGTGTTCAGCACACACACCTTTCTGGGGCCACCACAATGAGTCAAGCAAGTGAGTGAACCTGGCCAGTCTCCTCCATCTCTAGGTGCCTTTGGGGTCCCCAAAGTTGCTGAGGCTGGCTTCAGACTTGCAATCCTCCTGCCTCCTGAGTCACTGGTGTGCCAGCACACCCAGCTTTAAGAGCCATTTTTAAGGGGCGTTTGAATTACATGCATTCCAATTCATAGTTGAACTCCTTTACATATTTTATTTTATTTTTTTAAAAACAACCTTTATTTTATTTATTTATGTATGTGGTGCTGAGGATCGAACCCAGTGCCTCACGTGTGCAAGGCAAGCGCTCTACCACTGAGCCACGACCCAGCCCTCCTTTACATATTTTAAACTGCATTTATAAATTAAACACATTTCCTTTTTAAGGACTTTAAGTGTTGAAGTAAATTTTTATAAATCTAATAAACATATGTGTGTGGCCCAACTGAAATACTCCTGAATGTCACACAGTGCACAGAACCCAGTACAGCTTCCACCTAAGATCACCTGCCTGAATTAATTCCTCAGCTACACTTTCTGAATTGGAGTTACAAAGCTGAATCGTTAACTCTCTTTGGTTATATTATCTTATATGTGACCAAATTTAAGACTTCAAGAACATCAGCTGACTCCCAACCCAAGAATACGGGCAGCTTCTATGCTGCGATCGAAACGTTCCTGGGATTGCAAGGTGTGGGCCCTGCAAGCAAACAGCTGTACACTCAAGCGTGTTTGGGGAAATGCTCTGAGTCCAGAGCTGCGAGGACAGGTGAGTCACAGGGCCTCTGGTACCACAAGGAGACTGACCTACAGCTCATGACAGGGGCCTTAACCCCAAGCCAGCGGCTTCCCTTGTTTCCTCAGGTACACGTCCGTGTTCTTGCAGAAGTCTGATGTCTCCACAGGAGCGATCCATTGATTGGATTTGGCTCTTAAGGTAAAAGAAATATCTTTCCCATCCAATTCCAAAGGACATGTGAACTGAGATTAACCTGCATTCTTCTTCCCAAGATGTTAATGTCTTACGATGACGCGACTCTCACAAGTGTTAAAACATGCTGGGTTGTCCACATAGCTCTTGGCCTTGCCTCATTATTCCACCAGTTTCATTGGTAACTGGTGATTTGGCCATGACCTCCATGCTACAGATACATCCCAATGAAAAACAGAACAATGTCAGGCATATAGCAGCCTGTCCTTAGCACAATGCTGGGTACCCATAAATGCCCACTCAATGGTGGTCATTATTATTGGAGCTTTGTGACCAGGGTCTCCAAACCATTAAGAGGATCCAGTGGGTGCTCCAGGTCTTCAACAGATAGTCACAACGAGGTGACTGAGCGGTAGCTCTAAGGACTCACAAGAAAAGGGGGCTGGATAAAAGGGCAGAAACAGGCAGAAAGGCACCTATAGTGATATTTATATGTAGTCAAATATTCTCAGCTTCAGCTTACACATAAAAAACCCAGCGAAGCGTCCAGCTGAAGGCACGGATGTCACCGCAGAGAGAGAGATGGTGGTTCACAGGGAGATTTTCTTTATAAAGAGATGGAGCCTCGCCTTTTGAAAAGCGGTTCCATTTAGCGCACAGTGCATTGAACCGGGCGCCTTTTCAAGGGCGGCTATTAGAAGAGAGATGATTATCTTCAGCATCAGGTGGCCTGCTGATGGGGGCCGGGACACAGGACACTTAGGTGCTCCCATTATCAATGTACAGTTGATCTCTGGAGGTTTGAAAATAGGATTCCCAACCTTTCACGGTTCCTGGGTGCAGGCTCCTGCTGTGTGCTGTGAACACCCCGCACCCCGCAGGAGGCGGCTGGGTGGGAATCTTGCTGTCATGTTGACCCTGGGGGTCAAGCCGGAGGACCACTGTGGAGCGAAGGCCGTGTCCTAACGACGTCCTTTGAGACCACAGGTAAGCTAGAACTTAGAGGCCAGCAAGATCCCAGAGGACCTGCTTCCTGTTCCGGCCATGGCATTTGGGCGGATCACTTATCTTCTCTAGCTTGGATAATCAGCAAGGCGCATTGTGTGATTCAGAATCCTGTCTTTCTCTATTTAAAGCTCAGTTTAATTTGATAAGCATAGGTGGAGCACGTACTACGTCCAGGACTTCACTCTGGGTGCTCAGAATATGAGAAATGACTTTCATGGGCCTCCAGGGTGGGAGAGAGGCAGGTGAGTCCTTTCAGTGTGATCCCTTCATTTCTCCTCTCAGGTGGAGACAGGTCTCCTATGCCAACTCGCAAGCCTACAGGGACCAGGTGCATCCTGTGGATGAGAGCTGCAGGGCTCGTGGGGACCTTGGCACTTGGAGATAACAAGTGTCTTGAGTGGGGGCTGGTGACCCCTCTCTAGCTGCTGCTGCAGGAATGCAGGCCTCACATTGCCAGATCTTTCTGTTTCTTAGAAGGGCGTCTGGGATCAGGGTTTATTTAATGTGAAATAGTGAAGTATTCCAGTTTTTCAATGTCGGGAACCATGCAGGCCAACGCCAAGTACACCTGCAAACCAAGTGTGACTTGGAGACACCAGAACCTTCTCCTCTGCCTGCAGACATGACAGAAAGATGCCTCACTTGGCTTCAGGGTTTTTGTCCCAGTGTCCCTTTTTGACAGGTTTCAGTCACTTAGAAGGATTTTTTCCAGTAGAACGGTCTAGACTTACACAGGATAGCTTTAGAGGTGATGGGTTTCAGATGCTCAATAAAAACAACTGAAGATCAGCTGGGCATGGTGGCTCACGCTTGTAATCCCAGCACTTAGGGAGGCTGAGACAGGAGAATCGTGAGTTTAAAGCCAGCCTCAGCAATGGCGAGGCACTAAGCAACTCAGTGAGACCCTGTCTCTACATAAAACACAAAATAGGGCTGGGGATGTGGCTTAGTGTCCAGTACCCCTGAGTTCAATCCCTGGTACCAAAAATAATAATAATAATAATAATAATAATAATAATAATAATAATAACAACCAAAGATCATTGTCTTGGACTAATCCCTGCTCTGGGCCCCCACAGACCAGGCTACAAATCAAAATGGAGTCACTCCTGCTAAAGATCCACATCATCATGCTGAGAATCAGTTGCTTGTCTGACCAGTAGGAGGTCAGAATTAGATCAAATTTCCAAACAGACCAGTTTCAGTTGGCATGATAATAAGGTTCTCTCTGCCTTAATCCTTACAGAAAAAAGGTAACCTGGAGTAACCTGGTTCTACTCCATTAGTTTTCTAGTGTTTGGTCTCCTTGTCCTTACTGTACAAGAAAGGTAGCTTTTGGGGGAAGCAGGGACCTGGGGATTGTACCCTGGGACTTATGCATGCTTCTCTACCACGGAGCTACACCCAGCCAAGAGAAGTAACTTCGAAAGTACCAATCTGCCTTTTGTGTCTGCTTTCTGCAGCCTTTCTCTGTCTTTTATAAAATCAATCTCCTCTGGAAATTTGACTTTTATCTCTCTAATCCTGAATTCGCCTACTGGTCAGCTCATTGGGACACTTATTCTATTTTATAGAACGAAGTGTCCTATTCTAGGATCACCAATCGATCCAGTTAGGACCTTTAAACTAGACTGTTGTAATTTTGTCCTTCGACACTGGGGACTTGGCATGTTTGAACAGGTACCGAAGGCACCAGCTGGGCAGGCTACAGAGGAAGGACAAATGAGAGGGTCCTCCAAGGTCAACAATGAGCAGAAGAAAAGAGCCAGGGGGTGGTAAAGCCAGGGCGTGAGCAGGGGGCCAGACACGGCTGAGTCACCACGACATTGGAGCCCCAGGGCAGCAGTGGGCGCTCCCACAGGGACAGCCACCACAATGGCCAGGAGCTACCAGTGCTGCTGTGCATTGCGAGCAGGGCCAGGTGTCCCTGGCTCTCTGGACCTGCGCTGCTCAGGAAATAACCACCAGGTGCATGTGGCTATTTACATATTAAATAATTACAATGAAATGGAATTAAAATTTCAATGTCAGGAACCATGCAGGCCAACCCCAAATGCACCTGCAAGCCAAGTGTGACTTAGAGACACCAGAAGATTCACCTCTGCCTGACAGAAGGATGCCACAAGTTGGCCACATCTTAACCCCTTGCACCCCTGGGTTCAATTCTTAGGGGGGGGGAAAAGTAGCAAAAGCACTTTATTTATTTATTGCAGTTCTAGGGATTGAACCTAAGGGTGCTCTACCATTGAGCTACATCCCTAGCCCTTTTTATTTTTATTTGTTTGTTTGTTTGTTTATTTTGGTACTGGGGATTGAACCCAGGGGAATTAACCATTGAGCTACATTCCCAGCCCTTTTTTGTATTTTATTTAGAGACAGAGTCTTGCTTAGTTACTTAGGGCCTCACTAAGTTGTTGAGGCTGGCTTTGAACTGGCAATCCTCTTGCCTCAGCCTCCTGAGCTGCTGAGATTACAGGCCTGCACTACCGCATCTGGCAAAATGCCATTTAGAAAAGTTTGGTGTGGTGTGGCATGCCTGTAATCCCAGTGACTTGGGAGGCTGAGGCAAGAGGATCAGCAGTTCAAATCCAGCCTTGGCAATTTAGGGAGGCCCTGAGCAACTCAGTGAGACCTTGTCTTTACTAAAATATTTTAAAAGGGCTGGGGATGTAGCTTCAAGGTTAAATCTCCCTGGGTTCAATCTCTGGTACCAAAAAGAAAAAGAAAAAAAACAAAAACAAAACAAAAAAAAAGAGAAAAGTTTCACAGTTGTTTGATCTTCCCTAAGTGCTGGGGTTACAGGCTTGTGCCGCCCGCCCGGCTCAGAAACACTTGTTAAGGCATCTGTGGATAAATGATGGTAGTGATCCTGTCCAGAAAGGAAGTTTGAAACCAAAAAGGCTAAAGATCTAAAAGTTTGTTGGGCGCGGTGGCACAGCACTTTGGGAGGCTGAGACAGGAGAATCGCGAGTTCAAAGCCAGCCTCAGGAACAGCGAGGTGCTGAGCAACTCAGTGAGACCCTGTCTCTACATAGAACACAGAATAGGGCTGGGGATGTGGCTCAGTGGTCGAGTGCCCCTGAGTTCAATCCCTGGTACCAAAAAAAAAGTTTATCTTCTTTGTTGTTGTAGGTAAATTTCCATACTGTCTCCCCAACCCCCAAAGAACTTTCCTTTCCTTGATCTTCAGGGGACATGGGGGTTTGGATTCATGGGGAGTGGGAAGAGGACTGACCCCTGAAAAATAAGCCTGAGGCCCGAACCTAACACGAAAGGCTAGGACCTGAGCAACAGGGGTGGACGGCGTTCAGGTTCTGGGGGCTGCGGTTGTCCGTGGTCTCACTCTGGCATCAGAACATCTCACGCCTTAGGGTCCACGGCTGGGCGCCACCGAGGCAGCTCCGGACGGGTCTGCGCGGGGCTTGGAGTGCAGGGCAGGAAACAGCAGCTGCCTGCAGGGTCGGGCTTCAGGGCAGCAGGGTGGGGCCCTGGTGCGGGGCCAGCTGGCGGCGGAGGTGGTAGGAGAAGCTGGGCAGATCTGCAGAAGGCCTGGGCATTCCCCGGGGAGTCCCAAAGCGAGGTGGGGAAGGGACCCCAGCATTGTCTCGCTTTCCTGCACACAAGCACCACGAGGCTCGTTCTAAGCTGATCTGGGTGAAGAGGGAAGTGTGGCGTGGTTTTGCAGCTCACAGGCTGGTCAGGGCAGACCCACCTTCCTCCCACTTGTCCCTCCCTGCAGCTAGTTCTGGTATTTTGTAGGCTGGACATCCCTTAGTGGATGGCTGCTCCTTGGCTGGCTTTGAAGTCTGCCCACTCAATACTTTGGTTCTGTTTTGGTTCTAGCATATTCTTTTTTTTTTTTTTTTTTGGCACAGGGGATTGAACCCAGGAGTGCTTACCACTAATATACATCCCTAGTCTTTTTTTAAAAAATTTTGTGCTAAGGGTCTGGCTAAGTTGCTTAGGGACCTTGCTAAGTTGCTGAGGCTGGCCTCAAGCTTGTGATCCTCCTGCCTCAGCCTCCTGAGTCTCTGGGATTACAGGCACACACCACCACTCCTGACTGGTTGTAGCCTATTCTTTGAGGCCCTATAAGAGAAGTGTGGATAACAGAAAGGGCTATGAAAAAAAATTGAGATTAAATTAAGAAGCACTTCTAAAGAGGGGGTTTTCTTTAAAAATTTGAAATATAAGGAATGTTTTGACATAGTTTGGATGTATTTGCAAAGCTTCATTTTGGTCCCAGCCCAGGCTCTTTCATTTGTAAGCAGGAGAGTTAAATCTGATCAGCCATTTTCAAGCTGTCCCCCTCTAAGTTCTGGGGTTCGCAGGAGTTCCCTGGGGACCTCAAAGGAGGAAGCTCAGCAAGTCTCCAAACAGGAAATTTGCTTTCCTGACGCTCACTGAAGGTCTCCTTCTAACAAAGGATTTCACAGCTAAAAGTCTGGAGGACAGTGTCCTCCAGACTCATTCCTGGACTTCACTGCTTATCGCCGCTCAAGAATTCACTGCTGAGGCTGGGGTTGTGGCTCAGTGGTAGAGCACTTGCCTAGTATGTGTGAGGCACTGGGTTCGATTCTCAGCACCACATATAAATAAATTAATTAAATAAAGAAAAAAATATTTTAAAAAAATTTACTTCTGTGCTTTTATAACTGTTATAATGATCACGTGAGTAATACAATTATCTTGTATTTACTATCACTCTGGGAATTGATGTGTAGAATGATGTTTTAAAACATACACATAAACATTTAAAAATAACCTATGGTTTGCCTGCCTTCTTTGGCATTAGCTTCTTTCTCTCTTCCTTCTGCATCAGGGACCTCCAGATCCATCTGAGGTTCAGCTGTTTCCTAGGAGGATTCTCAGGACGCAGCCCACAGTCATCCCCATGATTCCTTCACTAGAGTGAAAAGGTATAATGCAAATCAGCAAAAAGACGAGGTGCATGGGGCGAAGTGGGGGTGCACACTGGTTTCCAAAAGTCCCCTCCCTGTGGAGTCACACCACATGAGCTTGATTTCTTCAGCAACATGTGGGGACATTTACTCTTTTACAGAATGAAGTGTTGCCCAATGCTAGAATTAAAAAAAAATAGAGCCAATTAAAATCTTTAAAAAAACAAAACAAAAACCTCCAACAAGTTGTGATGACGTGTGTATTAGTGTCTGCCAGGAAGCTCACGGGAAACACGGCATCCAGGGTTTGTACTGGGGGGCTGCTTACTTAAGCACTGGTATGTTTCCAAATTCCAGTTTATATACGCTGTTCAGGCCTGGTGAGCCACCCTCACCAGAGAATGGTGGGAACCCCAGGAAATCCAGGTTCTCAAGGCCAGCCAAGGGCCAACCTTGCAGGTAGGCTTTGCACGGACAGCAGTCAGGTCCCACGGGCTTTGAGAACTG
This sequence comes from Geosciurus inauris, assembly GCA_004024805.1. NCBI lineage: Eukaryota > Metazoa > Chordata > Mammalia > Rodentia > Sciuridae > Geosciurus > Geosciurus inauris. Next base: position 49,195 of record PVHX01011726.1, read on the forward strand.
CCTTCTGCACACACTTCCCTTTCTCTTCCTCTGGCTCCCCACTCCTCTTTTTCTTAAAATGAACATACTGGAAGCTTCATAAAAGGAAGTAGCCTGGGTTTCTGACCATCTCTGAGAGGCCCTGTTGTGTTGAATGTATACAGCAGACCTCCTTCAGGGGAGCCCCAGCTATGGGGTGAGGGGATGAGGTAGGAGCCCAGTGCTGGGGTTCAGGGGTGACGTGGTAGGTGCAAACCATGGGACTGGAGATGATTTGCTTCTGAGAACCACCACTGCAGAGGGACAAATAGCCAAGTCTTGGAGGATGCATTTGGACTTGCTCCTTCATAAGTGAGTCTCTGGTCAGACTTCCCTCAATTTATAAAAGGCCAGTTCTTCCACTTTCCCAGATTACACCTGTCATAGATCCTTAGCCCAGTTAGATAATACCTTTGTATTATTTTGTATTATCTATGTCACAGTCTCATACTTTAAACATGGCTACCAATTTCTATGTATTTGGGAACTAGAAATTAGGGTTTTATTGAATGCAGGAGCTTATCCTTATTAATGAAGAAGAATTTAATTTAATTTTTTTGGTACTGTGGATTGAACTCAGGGGCACTCGACCACTGAGCCACATCCCTAGGCCTATTTTGTGTTTTATTTAGAGACAGGGTCTCACTGAGTTGCTTAGCGCCTCACTGTTGCTGAGGCTGGCTTTGAACTCATGATTCTCCTATCTCAGCCTCCCAAAGTGCTGGGATTACAAGTGTGAGCCACCGCACCCAGCGAAGAATTTAATTTTAATACAACCTTGATATTCAGAAACTAGACAGCAGTAAAAAGGAATTGCTTTCACTGTATTCCTTATTATTATTATTTTTTTGCATCTTTTTTTTTGATCTGTTGAGTTTCTTCTTGACTAGAAATGGCACATTTACATGTATTTTAGAGCCCAAACTGAAACCAACTCAAGTCAGAGAGGAGAAGCCTCAGTTGTAGAGTGCATGAGCTCTTTGCTTTGATGTGGTTGGTTAATTGTCCTGATGTGTGAACTAGGCCTGGGTCAGGGGATCGTAAGGGGGATTAGAAGTTGAAAAGCTGGAGGTATAGCTTAGTGGTAGAGCACATGCTTAGCATGCATGGGACCTTGAACAGGAAAAAGAAAAGGTTAGAAAAGTCCAATACTCCTGTCAGTGAGAAGCTGCCGAGATGAACTCCCTCAATGCAGGCTTCCTCAGAAGGCTGGCTAAGAGTTGGAAACATCTGCCTTTGGTGGCTGAAGCTCATCTTGGTGGCTCTTCAGGGTAAGGGGTTTCTACAAAAGGCACAGCAAGGAGGGGAAAGGGGAAATGACTTTGGAAGTCTCTATCAAGGGACCCAGTTAAAAAACTAGTAAATTAGAAGCTGGAAAACAAAAACTGTGCAGCTATTATCTCTTGATCCTTTGTGCTGAGCAAGTGCTAGCATCTTACTTTTGGACCTCTGTCTTCCTCATTATTATTATTATCATCATTATTTTGGTACCTGGGATTGAACTCAGAGGCACTTAACCACTGAGCCACATCCTCCGCCCTTTTTACATTTTGAGACAGGGTCTCACTACATTGCTTAGTTGCTGAGGCTAACTTTGAACTTGCTATCCTCCTGCCTGAGCCTCCAAAGCTGCTGGGATTACAGGTGTGCGCCACCGTGCCTGGCTTGTCTTACCTTACTTCTATGGTGTTTGTTTTAGTCTTCCCTTACACAATGTCAATACTATACTGTGACTGTAAGAAATCTAATTTGAGAATTTGAGAAATTGACCAATGTTTCTTTAGATCAGGATTTCTTAACCTTTTAATATCATGGACGGTTTACCAGGTGAGTGCAATGTTTGTACTCCTTTCTAGAAGAATGTCTTTTAAGTGCATAAGATGAAAGATATTTAATTGAAAAATAAACTAATTATAGCTAACCTATTTATCATGAATTTGTTTTGGTGGTGCTGGGTATTGAGCCCGGAGCCATGTACATACCAGTCAAGTATACCATTAGAGCTATACCCCAGCCCACACTTATCAAAATATTTTTTAAAATAAAATTAATCATATAGTAATAATATATGTGCTTTTCTATCAGTGTGTTAAACAAAAAGCTCTCGGGGAAGATCTAATACCTGTCCTAATTTCAAAGTAATAGCATGCATGAATTACATTTTGTGATATTTCCAACACTATGAGATAGTTGATTTTTACTGGTGACAAATCACTGTTACTGCTCATATTACTGTGGTTTGTTGCCTATATACATAATAGAAGAAAATATTAAATTTCATTTAGAGGGTAGTGAAAATAAAAATATAAATTTTCCCCTCACCCCCAGCTTTTGACTCCCTTTAATTCTGTCTATGGATACCTTGTGGAGTCCAAAAACCTGATATTAAGAAACCTTCCTTTTAAAATCTTGCTTTTATATTTTTTTAAAAAATTCTTACTTGAATACAATATCTGTTTCTTCTCTTGTTATTTCTCTAACTGAAGTTGGAAGCAGTAAATACTCAACATATATTGTGTTCAATATTTAGCTATTTATTTTACTTTTTTTAAACAAAAGAAAATACATATACTTCTTATTCTTCTTACTATGTGTTATGTACTGTTCTAAGTGCTTTAAGAATATTAATTATTTAACAACTGTTTACCAGTGAAACTGTATTCAAGTTTATATAGACAAGAAGTATCAGCAGATTTCTCAATTGATTGTGATACCTTTTTCTTACTTCTTCTTTGTTCTTTTCTATCCTTTGGATTTAGCAAACAATTCCAATATTTTCTTCTTTTTTTAGAGAATAGTCTATATATGTAATGATGGCATAGCAATGCTTTTTGTTTGTGCAGGCCTTTTGCCATCTTCATTACTTTTATTCTGCTTGGGATTTGTAGTGTTTTTTGTTTGTTTGTTTTTGTACTGTGGTTGAACCTAGGTCCTTGAGCTTGTGAGGCAAGTCTCCACCACGGATTTGTAGTGTTTAAAAATTATTTTTGGATCCTGTGGCTTGACACTGATTCATAATTTTGGAGAATTCTTTGGTATTCTGTCTTCAGTTATTGCTCCTGTTCTATTCTTTCTCCTTGCCCCTGGTATTTAAGTTACATCTATTTTAATATTTTTATGGTTAAAGCTTTGCCTGGGATGTAAATCTTATATATGCCTTATGCTCTGTGTTTTCATCCATTTTGCTCTTTAAATTTGTGTCTAAATGATTTTTAATGATTTTTCCCCCTTCACTAATCCTTTCTATAACTGTGTTTAATTGCTGTTAAACTCAACTAAGCAGTTGAATAATTTCAGTTGTCTTTTAGTTCTAGAATTTTCATTAGATTCTTTTGTAAAAAATAAAGTCCAGTTCTCTGATGAAATTCTATTTTTTGTTGAATGTATTTTCTTTTTTAATTTATTTTTTTAGTTGTAGATGGACGCAATATCTTTATTTTATTTATTTATTTTTTATGTAGTGCTGAGGATCGAACACAGTGACTCACGCATGCAAGGCAAGCGCTCTACCACTGAGCCACAACCCCAGCCTGTTGAATGTATTTTCATAGCTCCTTAAAAGTTTGTGCCTGAGTTACATAATCAGTTTTAACTAAGTTACCTGTGGGACTGTTTCTCTTGTCCAATTTTCATATTGACTCTATTTTTCATTATGCCTGGTCATCTTTGATGGATAAAACATTGCAGAGGCACTGATATTCTCTTCTACCAGAAAGACTCACCTTTTCCTCTGGGAGGTGATTAGAGGCAAATGACATTTCCTCAACCAACAAGCATCCAAACTGATTTGAGGCTGGGCTGCATTTTTGGTGAGCCTCTGCTTTATTCTAATACCCACACACCCTAAGTGAGAGCCTGGGGCTTTGAAAGTGTCCTCTTCTTGGTGGGTCCCACACTCCAATTTTTAATCTCCTCATCATCATGATATTTGAAAACTCTTGTTATTTAATTGTTTTAGTTAGGCCTCTTAACTTCTTGCTAAACCTGTAAACATAGTTCAAGAATCAACAAATGATTGGAGAGGAAAACATTGGGGAGCTCCATGTTCTCCCCTCTGCATCTCTCCTCTCTCTGGCCTTTGGGTTCTCAGCTGGTGATTGCCTTGACAACCTCCAGCTCCATTTTTTGTTTGTTTGTTTGTATCTCTAGTCCCAAGGGATTGCCAAAAGCAGCTCACCATTGATTCTCAGCCTTTAGCTCAAAAATGCTTAAAAACTAGCAGATGAAGTGCTGGCTTCCTATTTGGAGCTTCCTGTCTTTCTGGATCCTAGCACTTCTGAAAGGTTTGATAGCTTTCCAGTGCTGCCAATCTGATTACTCTTTGTATGTATCCAGATCTTCTAGTTCAGACTCAGAAACAAAGAAATTAACAATTTAAAAAACCACAACTTGCTGGGCGTGGTGGTGCATGCCTGCAATCCCAGAGGCCTGGGAGGCTGAGGCAGGAGGATGGCAAGTTCAAAGCCAGCCTCAGCAATTTAGTGAGGCTCTAAGTAACTCAGCGAGATTCTGTCTCTAAATAAAGTACTAAAAAAAGAGTTGGGGATGTGGCTCAGTGGTTAAGCACCCTCTGGTTCAATCCCCAGTGCCAAAAATAAAAAAAAAATTAAAATTAAAAAACAAACAAACAAACAACATCTTATATATTCCTTTCTCCCTGCAGTGCTGGGAATGGAATCCAGGGTCTTGCACTTGCTAGGCAAGTGCTATACCACTGAGTTACACCCCCATGGCTCAGTTCCCATCTTTGATCTCCACAAGAACCTCATGTGATAGAAAGGGCCTTGGTCTCTACTCCCGTTTGACAGTAGAAACTGTTGAGTGGCTGAGCCGAAAGGTCTCCAGAGTGGAGAGGAGGGTTCTCATCTGTCTCAAGACAGAGCTGAGATTGGAACCCAGGTCTCTTGGTTCCTAGTATAATATGTTTGTCCACACCTCCTGCCTCTCCATGTTTCTGTTAGGGCTGCCATAGCAAAGTACGGGTCTGGGTGGCTTAAAAAGCAGATTTATTTTCTCACAGTTCTGAAGACTGGAAGTCCAAGGTCAAGGTGTCTGAATTCTCCTTTTTTGGCTTATAGAGAGCCATTTTCTTGAAGTATGGTTACAGGTCTTCCTTCTGAGTGTCTGTGTTCTCATCTCTTCTTACTTTTTAAAATTGATTCATTATAATTACACACAATAGTGGGAATTCTTGTGATATATTCATGAATACACATAGCAAAAAGTGGTCAATTTAGTTCCCAGTACCTTCCCTTGCCCTCCCCTGGCCTCCCCTGGTCTCCTTCCTCTACTGTACACTAATGGCCTTCTTCTATTTTCACGAGTTTCCCTCCTTCTTTCCCCCCTTTTCTCCTCTAGCTCCCACACATGCTAATTTCTTCTCATAAGGACACCAGTCCTATTGGAACCACTCTCATGACCTCAGTTTAACTTAATCACCTCCATACAGACCCTATCTTCAAATACAGTCACATTCTGAGATGCCAGGAGTTAAGACTTCAATATATGGGGGAGGGGGGGAAAGGACAGGGTCATAATTCAGCCCATAACACCAAATAAGAGGCCTAGGAATATAATTACCAGTTTTTCTTTTATTTTGAAACAGAGTCTCAAGACAGGTCACCAAGACTGGCCTCCTGTCTCAGCCTCCTGAGTAGCTGGGATCAGAGGTGTGCACCATGACTAACTTATTACCAGTTTTCTTAAAACTTCTATAAATTCAATGTGTCAGGGACCTCTTAGCACAGAGTTTTCAAAGTGTGTCCTCTACAAGCTGCCACTTCAGCATCAACCTCTGAATCAGTATCACACGTTGGTTAGGTATGCAAATTCCCCACCCCAGACCTGTCAATCAGAAACTAGGGGTGGGCTCAGCAAACCCTCTAGGAATTCTGATGCCTGCCCCTTTTTGAGAACTTGGCCTTAGCAGTTAGGCCCAGGGCAACCCCGATGCAGAGTTGGTTCAGCTGTAAATTCTGGTCATGCTCTTCCCGAGTCCTTCTATAAAGGATGCCTCTCCTGAGACAGCAGGTTATGATTGATGGCCGGGCCTGTCAGATAGCAGCATTTAAATCAATGCTCATCTGTCTTGTGGTATCATTCAGCATTCAAATATCACCTACTCATTGGAGGATTTATAAAGGAGTCAACTTTTGGTAGGAAGCTTTCTTATTTGAGGAATGAGATTCTTTGCTAATCTGGGCTTCAGTTTTATTATCTTGAAAATGAGAAATCTGCATTCCTTTTCCAGCTCTGCTAGTCTGTGCATCCATATGAATGACTCAGAGCAACTAATACCACAGTGACTACAAAGTATTGTGATTTTCTGGGATTCCCTGACTGGTCGGAGTAAATGCATCAAACTATGCCAGAAAGAGAACTTCAAATGAGGTTTGAATGCAATTGTCTTTGTTTGCTTTGTGTTGCTATAACAAAATGCCAGATACTGGGTAACATAAAAAGAAAAGATGTCTAGTTAGCTCACAGTTCTGGAAGTTCATGTGCACAGTATCAGCACTGCTTGGCTTGGGTGAGGGCCTCATGGCAGGTGAGGGTGTTGCAAGAGTGATAAGTGGCACATGTGGAGGAGGGATCAGGGAAGGTGCCAGACTTCATTATAACAACCCATTCTTCTAGGAGCTAGTTGCATCTCGTGAGTCCTAATCTACTCCTGCAGGACAGCATGAATCCACTCATGAGGGTAGAGCCCCCAGGACCTAGTTGGCCTCCACTGGGCCTAAAAGGTTCCACCAGCTCAACCTGGTTGCATGAACTCAGGGGACACATGGCTTCCTGTACACAAACATTGGGAGATAAACCACATCCAAACCAGAGCACCAGCCACTGATGTCTCCTGGCCCTGTGTGTCACAGGTGATTGACAGATGCAGGAGGACTTAGCTCAGAATCAGCAAGTTGTCCTCTGGACCAGACGTCTCCAGACCAGGATACAGCTTCACTTTCTAGTGGCCTCAGTAGCATTGTGGTGTTGTCTCCTCACACTTGAGCTGTCACCACCAAGTGTCAACTGCTTGCCTATACATAAGCTCCTTTGATCTTGACAAAGCTTCACAAGAGAGGTGAGCGGAGTTTGACCAGGCCCATTTTACTACACCCTGGAAACCTTGGGAAAGGTAAACATTTGCCCACATTTCCAATCAGGAAGAAAATCCACTTGCCTGGTTCCAAGGCCCTCCCCACTCTCCCAAATCTTCATTTTGGGACTGTGAATAAGACGGAGAAAAAACACACGCCATAACCAGTCTCCTCAAGTGTGAGGCATACCTTGGAGGTTCTGCTCCGGGCGGCCAGAGTGCCGGGGGAGCAGCTTCTCCATCCTGGTGCAATCAAATGTCTTTTTAAACGCTTGGAGTTGATTCAGGTATGGGGCGGGGATGGAGTGGGTGAATAGGCTGAGTAACACCTGTTTGCTTCCTGCTTGATTTCCTCCTTGTGGCAGGAAATGTAACTGACTGTGGCTTGACCTTGGTGGGCCCGGAGGGTCTTTTTAAATTGTATTTTATTTTATTTTTTGGTACTCAGAGGTACTCCACTGGGGATTGAACTGGGGGGCACTTGACCACTGGGCCACATCCCCAGCCCTATTTTGTGTTTTATGTAGAGACAGGGTCTCACTGAGTTGCTTAACGCCTTGCCTTTGCTGAGGCTGGCTTTGAACTCATGATCCTCCTGTCTCAGCCTCCCAAAGTGCTGGGATTACAGGCAAGCACCACGGAGGTGGTGGGTCAGCTTACCAGGCAGCGGTGGGTTGGTGCCTGCAGGTTGGTTATTTTAAACTATTAGGATGGGGCAGCGCCTCAGGTGGCCGTGTGAGTGTGTCTCTCAGAAATAATATCCTTATGTGTGTTTGAACTGAATCTGGGTGTTCCAGCCCTCTTAGCTCCCCTACCCGTACTCCAGGGCGGATCCCAAGGTCCTCAGCATCCTCTTATGTCTGGGTAGGGGGTGCCTCAGCTGGTTGGGGAAGGTGGTTGTCTCTTACTAAAACACACCCACACTCCCAGCCGGGTAACTCCCCAAGCCTGCAGCTACTCTTTTGCAATTGGCTATGGTGTTTTGCAACTGACCCCTCAAGAGGTTTCTCTGTCACACCGAAATCCTTACCGATGTCTACCCTGCTGCTTTCTGCCCTCTTCGTTGCAGAGCATGAGTATTTTTCAACTTGAAGGTGGCCCTGCGGCATCTGCTTGAATCCTCCTCCAGTGCTGGAACTGCACCCAGAGGGCAGGCACGCAGCAACACGTGGGGGCTGGTTTCTTCACTTTGGGTTTTGGTCATCACTCGTCTGAGGGCAGGACAGACATTTCTGGGGCGTAGGCAGAGCTGCTGACTCTTCTTATTTCAGTCCCATCCAATAAAAATGGGTCCGCCCCAAATGCCAGCAGCACACTTATCAAGAAATGTTTCCCTAGCTGGGCGAGGTGGCACATTCCTGTGATCCCAACTGCTCAGGAGTTTGAGGCAGGGGGATGGCAACTTCGAGACCAGCCTCAGCAACTTAGCAAGACCCTGTTTCAAATAAAAAATAAAAACAGCTAGGGATGTGGCTCAAGGGTAGAGCCCCTCTGGGCTCAATCCCTGTTACCAATAAAAATAAAACAAATAAGCAAATGTCTCTAGTTCCCTAATCATCCTTCTCCCGGGGCTGTGGGACACCTGGGGTCTTCTCATTTCCCTGATCTCGGCTTTGAGGATGTGCTCAGGAGAGGGCAGGCTGAGGAATTTGGCAAGATCTGCTCCCACTTCTTGCCAGGTGAGTTTGGGGCTATGGTCTCAGTTTTGAGTCCAGCCTGGGAATTATGTAGGGTCTCTGCTGTGCTTGGATCTGAAGTGTGTTAAAGGCTTGGTCCTTAAGGTGGTGTTGTGGGAGGTGGTAGGCTAGTGGGAGATCTTCATGTCCTGGGGCTGTGCCCTCAAAGAGGATACTGGGACCCCGGCCCCTTCCTCTTCCTCTTTTGCTTCCTGGCCATGAGGCTTTGTCTTCACATGCTCCTGCTGTGGCATCCTGCCACAGGCCCACAGCCACCAGGCAACTGTTACCGTGAATTGAAACATTTAAAACTGTGAGCCAAAATAAACCTTATTTCTTCATAAGTTGATTACCTTGGGTGTTTGTTATAGTAATGGAAAGCTGACTAATATAGTCTCCTTCACAAATTCAATCTACCTTTATGTCTAAAACTACTTATTTATTTGCTCTGTGGGGCTGCTAATGGGATTTCTAACTAATGGCAAGATATTATCACCATGCATTTATATATAGGTCAGTGGTCAGGTAAATAAAAATGAAGAGTCTTGCTCAATTTTGTCTATCATCTCCTTCTTCTTTATGTACCTGAGAAAGCCTTTTCTACCTACAGGACTGGTTGAGCCGAGGTTCTTAGTGGACACCTGGTCAGAAGGTCTAGCCTACCCCTGTGACTTGCATGGACCGGTTCTCACAATGAGGTGCCGTCAGGTCCTTTCCTGGGAATTTGTGCTAAGGTCCGGAGGGATGTTTCAGTTGTCCATGGGCAACTAGATCTGAAAGATTATGGGGTTATGGAAGTTCTGGAAGCAAAGGCTTGGGTGGGCGCATTCTGGGTTAGGGTTCAGATGAATAAGCAGAGGACAGTTGTTGAGAGAGAAGAAAATTAGAGCAGAATTACAAACAGAGAACGAGAAAGAGAGTCTCAGAGACTCAAAGAGGAGTTTTATTTCCCAGTTCCCTACTTGGGTCCCTCTGAGGCCTAATTGTACTTCAGTGGAATTATGTGAATGGCGGGAGTCACTTTGAATCCTTCCTTTCTCCTGGAGCCAGCTTTCACGAGCCTCAGTTTGCAACCTCAAAAAGGCTGGCTGGAGACGCTGCTCTGAAAAGGGAATGAATTTTTATTCGATTCTGAGATCACTTCTGGAAAATGCTGCCTGTGTTCCTGAGGACATCATTTTAGCCTTTTTCTTTTTTCTTTTTTAATGGAAGAGGGCAGCCTGAAGGAATGTGTCTGGGGAAAGATTACTTTTGGTGCTTCCTAAGTTTCTGGGTTTTATGTTTGCCTGGGGTTACCTCCGAGCATCCGTATTGCCCACAGTTTCAGACTTCCAGTTGCCCCTTTGAAGCCACACTGCCTGTCATCAGTGTTTTCTTTAGAACAAGACAACAAAACACCCATGTTGCTCTCAAGCTGGAAGGGCTGTTTCTAAAAAGTCTCTTGGTCCCTCATCTCCTTGATGCTATCGCAATATAAATGTGGAACAGACACCTACTCAGAGAAGAAAGAAAATATGCTTGCTATGTGTTTAAACACAGATGCGCCTCAGATGTTGTTGTTATTATTATTTCACAGTGATGGTCTTGCCAGCCATTATGGTAGGAAGTGAAGACACCTGGCTTACATTATCATGACTTGTGTTTCAGACTAGTGCGCCTGCGTTTGGGCAGGGGCTGAGTGCAGGCTAGGAAAGCAGTATCTGATCCTGGGGATTTTTTGATCTGTTTCCCTCTGCTCTTTCTCGCTGCAGCTCCTTGAAGTGGGTCTCTTTCCCTGCGTGGCTGCTGTTGCTGCCAGCCCAGGTTGGTGTGGTTGTCCCTCAGCAAGGGACACAGAAGGCTAGCACCCTGTGAGGGGTCCAGAGTCTCTGCTTCCTCTTGGCCCTTTCCCTCTCCTAACTGCCATTTGCTTTAATCTCTTAAAGTGCTTGTAATTCCAGGGGACAGAATATGAGGCTATGCAGGGGGGCTTTCCCGCTTGGATGGCTTTCTCTGCTGTCCTTTCTTTCCTGTTCTTGTCTACCTGCAGAACAAGACCCAGACTCGTGGATCTAAGGGGATTTCTGGAGACCCATGTCCATTCTTGGCTGATCACCATCCTTCCGTGCTCCTTAGGACAACGAGGGGATTGTTGAGGTAGTCGGCTTGGTTCCAGTTAGAGGGGTACAGGGAGTTGCTTGTTCTGAATACGATGGAGATGTTTTATGAGAGGAATAGGATTGGGGCATGGATGTTTGAATCCAATTTGCCAAGGCCATGATGGAGGAGGTCTGAGTTTGGGCATCCATCAATGAGCCTTTGGGTGGCTGGAATCTTCTAGCTCAGGATGCACAATCTGCACTGATGATGATAAAGCCATGGGTTCCTCTGCTGGTCCCCCAGTGGGTGAGTTCAGAAAGTCTGTTTGTGACGTCCCCGGGGGTGATCCTCCTCTGAGGACTGGTGCAGTCTACCCTAACTCTGGTCCAGGTGCCTTACATCCTAGACAGCTGATACTTTCTGAAGGGATGGGGTTTATGATGACCAACCAGGGTGTATCTACCTGGGCCTCTGTCCTCATCAAACCTGGATGCCAATCGTCCCCGTCTGCTCTGGGTTATGTGGCCTTATATGTAGTTTCTGGGCCACGCTGGTTGCAGAACTTAGAACCTCCCAAGTTTCTTCAGAAGAACAGCAGGGAGTTAACCAATTGCTCTGCAGGAGAGACGGAGGAGGAGACTCAGACCATACACCCAACAGCAACAGCTTGAGACTGTGCCCGACCTCTGAGACTGCTCTGTTGCTTCCCCTGCCCTCCAAGCCCCAAATTCTTATTTTCTTGTAAATTTTGAATTCTTTACACATTCATCTTGCAGAGCAATTTCCTTGTGACCAAACTCATAGTCAAACTTGTAGACTTAAACCCATGCGTTGTTCAGAAAAAAAGAAGTGTAAGGCATCAAAATCCAACCTCCTCAAAGGCAGGTCAGCATTATTATTATTATTATTATTATTATTATGGTACCAAGGGTTGAACTCAGGGATGCTTAACTACTGAGCCATGTCCCCAGCCATTTTTTTATTTTGAGACAGGTTGCTATAAAAACTAAGTTACTAAGGCTGGCTCCAAACCTGTGATCCTCCTGCTTCAGCCTCCCGAGACCCTGGGATTATGGGCGTGTGCCACTGTGCCCTGTAGCATTATTTCTTATTGCTTGAAATCTTATTCCTCAATCCATGTGACAGACCAATGGATTTCTTCCTGTTCCTGTGCAGCCGTCTTATTCCAGCTGCTTATGGAGGCAAACCTCTTTCCTCTCCTTACACCAGAACCTAGAAGACAAAACTAGTTACCAAGGTGTTGCCCAGTTTTCAGGGAATTGGAGTGAAAACAGCCAGATGACTGAGGGAGGAACTTCAGGCCAAGACAGGGGCAGGCTGGCACTTGTGCCTGTCATTCCAATGATGGTGCTACTGGCCAGGTTCGGATGGGTGAGCCCTTATCATCTCCTCCTCCGCCTCTCTCCTGGGCTCCATTCCAACCTTCCCTTCTCCACCTGATCTGTCATTGCCCTCTGTTAGGTCAATACTTTCCCGATAAGGTGCACATCCGTATTTCATAAGTGTCATTTCGTATCACAGTTGGTAGCTTCTTGGTGGCAGAGGCACTGTCATCTCTGGAGGGAGGGGCTGGTGCACCACGTCTCTTTCGCAGGATGTGCTTGGAGGAGGAAAGATTTCTTCTCCTCCCTTATTGCAAGGTTCCTGGCTCTCGAGGTCCCTGGAATAAAAGATCAACAAGAGGAAAGCAGGCAAATGCATTGAATAGCAATTTTACGGGACACAGGACCTACCTTTGGAAATGAAGACGCAAAGAAATGGGGGCAACTTGTGTATTTTATGCCTGAGCTTGATGAAGAGGTAAAACAGTTGTGTACCAGTGTGATGGGGGCAGAGTAGGGGCAGACTAATGACAACCAACTGGGAACTTAGTGAGACCTGTGTGTGTTCAGATTCCTCGAAGAGGCAGAGGTAGGAATGCCCCCTCCCCTTTGTGGGAGGCACAGGTCATGTGGGGGTCCTGTGACCTGCTTCAGGGACAAGGAGGTGCATGAGGACTGTGAGAGTGGTCTTCCTGTCCCTGCTGTTCTATTGAACGCCCAAGTACCATATTTGGGGGTAGCTGTCCTGAACCTCATCACATTCTTCAGAAAACATCTTTGGCAATTCTCAGGCTGCTCATAGACTTCATTTGAGCTATTGAAGCCAGGACAAACCTCTACCCTAGGAATCCTCCTTTTACTAGGGGGGAAAGTGATGCTTAGAAGAATAAAACCAAGTGCACATAATTAAAATTGGACCTGTGTGATGTTTCAGGTCCTGGATGTCTTGCTGTGGGGTTTCTGCCCTGTCTGTCTGCCTTCCCATCAGCGTGATTTGTGGGTGTTCTTTTCTCCAGTGTCTCTTCAATTGCATCAGAAGCTACTTGAAAACCTAAACTGGTGGGCTAGGGCTGGGGCTCAGTGGTAGAGCACTCGCTTAGCATGTGTGAGGCACTGGGTTCCATCCTCAGCACCACATAAACAAATAAATAAAAAAGAAAAGAAAAGAAAACCTAAACTGAGACTTCTCTAGAATATGGTGAGCCCCCCTGTGGGATTCCAGGGTCTATGATTGATCCATATCAGCACGTCGAGAGCACTCGTCGTAACAGAGCATCATGTTGTGTGCATGAGAACTAGTCCTGGGGATGTAGAAGAGGAAAAAGATGTTGTTTCTTCTTCTTCTTCTTCTTCTTCTTCTTCTTCTTCTTCTTCTTCTTCTTCTTCTTCTTCTTCTTCTTCTTCTTCTTCTTCTTCT
>PVHX01011727.1:5467-62822 GCA_004024805.1 Geosciurus inauris
GGTGCTATTGGTTAACTCTTGAGTCTGAATTTCCATTCAAGTTTGCCCCACTTCCATTTTCTTGTCATTGGCCAGGAAGAAGGAAGTTAACATTGGATTATTGATCCTCAGGGGTTTGGGCTGTGGTGCTCTGTGGAGCAGGTGTCTCCACTGACTGTGGCCCACCTGGGGCCACTTCTCTACAACTCAGGGACAAGAGCTTGGCTTCAGTGTGCATTTATGCTGTGATTTTGATACAGTTTGTTCCCCAAAGGTTCACATACTGGAAACTTGGTCTCTAATGTAATGACACCAAGGTAGTAGTGACGATACGGTGTGGTGATTTTGTATTTAGCATTATTTTTTTTCTCACAGGAGTACAGGAGTTCATTCTTGCTTTGTCTGGACTAGAATAGTTACTGCAAGACTGGGTTGTTATAAAGTAAGTTTGGGTCCCTCCACTCCCTCTCTTGTTCCTCTCTTTCCACATAACCTATCTCACTCTTTTTCCTCTTTCATGCTCCTGCTATGTGATGCTATCAACCATAAGGTTCTTGCCAGAAGCTCACATCAACATCATACTCTTGGATTTCCAGGACTGTAACCTAAATAATCTTCTTTTGTTTATGAAGAAAAAAAAAATCATCAGGCATATTGTTTTTTTTTAATTTTATTTATTTTTTTAGTTGTAGGTGGACAGAATATCTTTATTTTATTCTTATGTGGTGCTGAGGATCGAACCCAGTGCCTCATGCGTGCTAGGCGAGCACGCTACCACTGCGCCACAGTCCCAGTCCCTCATCAGGCATACTGTTATAGAAGCACAAAATATACTACTACAATCTTTGTTCTGCACAAATTTAGATAGATAAATATGTATACAGACGCATATAGACAATTAAAATTCAGGTAGTATAATTCCTCCAATTTTATTTCTCTTTTTCAAAAGTTTTAGCTTTTATAGTTCTTTGTCTTTCCATACAAATTTTAGAATAAGAAAGTCTTCTTTATGAATTTTTTATAGTTGTTATAGTCATAAGAATTTCATCAGATCTATAGATGAATTTAGAAAAAACTGACATCTTTTATGTTGAGTATCCCAATTCATGAATATAGTATGTACCATTTATTTAGCTTTTTATTTCTCTCATGCAATATTTTGGGTAATTTTCAGCATAGAGATTCTTTACATGATTTCTTAGGTTTATATCTATGTATTCCATTTTGAAATACTTTTGTAAACAGTATTTAAAATTTTTAACTTCCAATTATATATGACTGGTTTATAAAAATACAATTTATTTTTATGCAATTATCAGGTAGTCATATCACTTGTTCATATCACTTATGAGTTCTTCAAATTGCTTTTGTAAATTTCTTGAGATTTTCTACATACACAACCATGTTGTCTATAAATGGGATAGTAGTATTACATTCACTCCCTTACATTCTGACCCCCCCCCCAACTTCCTTTTTTCATGGATTATCTTCTTCTTTGTGTAAAATCCCTGCAGTTTTAGATAAAGATTTGCATGGAAGAAAATGAGACTGTTCAATGCAATTTTTATTATACTCGGCTTTATACCTTGCAGAGATAGCCGAGACATTTTTAACATCATCAGTTGTTGGATAAGATCAAATAACTGCAGACTTATTCGGATTATGGGTAGATATTCTTAGTATAGGCAACTAAAACGTGAAATTGAAGCAAAGTCCTTAATTAGAAGTTTACAGTATAGCAAGGGAGAGAAATAGCTATACGGATCATTTCAGTGCAATGTGGTGAGTATTAATGACACCTGGGAAAAAATGAGAAGAATGTTTACTTCAGCTTGGAAGAAATGACAGAGGAAACCAGATTGCCCTTATTCAAGCCACCATCACCTTCCACTTGGACTACATAATAACTTCCTAATTTAGTTCATGTTTCTAATTTTGCTCTGTTAACAACCTACTCTTTAAAAAAAGTCAGCTTCATTAAGACACAATTCACTTACTATATAATTTCTCTAATTAAAATTCACAATTAATGGCTTTATTATACAGTAGAGCATCCATTACATAATCAATTTATTAACATTTCATTATGTCAGAAAGAAACCCACACCCCTTAAACATAATGCCTCAGACCTCCATTTCTCCCAAACCTAGGCAACCACTAACCCATTGCCTCTATATGTTTGCCTGTTCTGGATGATTAATAGAAACATTGCACAATATGAGCTCCTGTGTTTACTGGCTTTTTCTCACTTAGATAATGATTCTTGAGGTTCATACATGGCAGAGCATGTGTCAGCTCTTCGTATGTTTTTCTTGCTAATAGTCCACTGCATGCATATACCTCATGTGATGCATCCATTCATCAGATAAACATGTTGGTTGTTTGCTCTTTGGGGTATTACAAACAAAATCTGTATAAATACTTGTAAAAATAATGTTGTAATTTCTCCTGGGTACTTACCTAAAGGTGTACACCTAGGGATAGGTACATACCTAAGGATTGCCAAATCACATGGATGCTTAGCCTTTGAGGAATCCCTTCTTCTGATTTCCAAAGTGGCTAAACAATTTTAAATCCACACTAGTGGTGTACAGGGTTCTAATTTCTCCATATTCCAACCAACACTTATTATTCTCTATCTTTTTAAAAGTATAACCATTGCACGTATGAGAACCAGTATCTCATTGTGCTTTTGATCTACCTTTACCTGATGGCTAATGGTGCTGAGGGTATGTTCTTGTACATCTTGGCAATTTGTATGTCTTCTTTAGAGGATAACTATTCAAATTCTTTCATCTTGTTTTTTTTATATATTTCAGATACAAGTCCTTTATCAGATAAATGATGTACAAATATTTCTTCCTGTCTTGTGGGCTGTTCGTTTACTTCCTTAATAATGTCCCTTAATATACTGAAGTTTTAATTTTGACAAAGCCTAATTTATCTATTTTTCCTTTGTTACATATGCTTTTGGTGTCATACAACATTGGTGCCAAAACAAATGTTTGAAGCTACCAGTTTGTTTTTAAGATTTTTCTAGTTTTTAGCTCTTATATTTAGGACTTGATCCAGTTTAAGATTTGATATAGTGTAAGGTAGCAATCCAGCTTCATTCTTTTTTTTTTTTTTTAAATATTTTTTTAGTTGTTGATGGACACAATGTCTTTATTTTATTGCTTTGTATGTGGTGCTGAGGATCGAACCCAGGGCCTCACGCATGCGAGGCAAGTGCTCTGCCGCTGAGCTACAATCCCAGGCCCCCCAGCTTCATTCTTTTCTATATGTATATCCAGTTGTCCCAGAACCATTTGTTTAAAAGACTATTCCCCACTGCCCCACCTGATTGTCTTGACATTGCTAAAACTAACTGTAAATGTGAGGCTTTATTTCTGGATTCTGAACTCCATGTACCTACATGTCTACAATCTATTCTTCACATTTTACAACTATAAAGAAACAAATTACATCATGCTGTCCATGCTTAGTGTGCAGGAGACTCACCCTTGCACCTAGAGTGAAATCCAAGCCCCACAAGTTCCTGCCTCATCTGGCCCCTCCATTTCTTGTTCTCTGTGCCATTTTCCCCTGAGATCTAGGCACAAAGACCTCCTGTCTCTTCCTTAAAGTCCTTACGCCAGTCTTTCCCTCAACTCATGACACTTCTTCCTTCAGCTCTATCCATGCTATTTGTTTCCAAATTCAGGCTTCAGTTCAAATGCCACTTTAGAGAAGCATCACAATGCATTCTAGCTTTTCACAGAAATGATCACTTTCTGTAATTATTTTATTTCCTTGCTGTGAGTTTATTTGCTGTACATCTCCCCAATAGAATGTAAATTCCATAAGATCACGAACCTTGTCAAACATTTCCAACATAGTCCAGCATATAGGTGTTTGGGAAATATGTATCAAGTTGTAAATCTACATGAAAGAAGGAATAAGTCAGAGGAGTTATCCTGGGGTAGGTGGCACTACAAATGAGGCTAAAAGAAACCTGAAAACAGCTCATTGTTATCTCTATCATAAATGAATGGTTCCATTTTTTCAAATCCTACAAGGACGAGATCTACAGTGGGTTAAAAAAACAGCATCCACAGAAGTTAATGTCTACTTTATTAAATAGTGTGTTTTAAACATGCGTTACTAAACTGGAAATTCATAGCTAACCACATCCCCTCTAATTATGGAAATAAAAACATGAATGTGACATTTCTCCTTTGCCTCTTTGGTTGTAGTTTTTCAGATGTGTATTTGTGAGACAAGTCAGATGGATTCTGGACTGAACCATGGTGCCAATGTTGAGGCATTCCTAGCCACTGAGACCAGCTGTTGCATGAGTAATGCAGTCCACTTCCAACTGGCCCACGCCCATGCTTCAAGGCTAGACATTCCCACATCAATAGCTGGATCCTGATGGAGACTGTCATGCTTTTTAACTCTTTTCCCCACCTTTATTGGGAAATGACAGGCATTTGTTCTCCTGCATTAGTTCCTCATAGGAATTATACCCAGTATGCTTCTGTTGTCTGTTAACTTTCACCATTAATAGCAAGACTAACAGCAAGGGAATGGAAGGGCCATGGACTTAGATACACGTATCAGCTTTCCTACTTACCACATATGTGACCTTGTGCAAAGTATTTAACCTCTTGAGCTAAGATTCCTTATTTATGAAATGGGGCATATATTTCCTATCTAACTAAATCACTGGGAAAAATTATTCATACATTTATTCAACTAATACTTACCGAGTACCTGTTTTAAGTATAATTGTCATGTTTTGAAAGCATATTATGGATCAAGCATTTTTCTTTTGTCCTTAAGCCATTTCAAGAGCTATGCCTTATTATTACCATGTCCATTTTACAGCTGAGGAAACAGACTTCCAGACATATGAAATAACTGCCCAAAGTCCAGTGGTAAAAGTGGCAGAGACAGATTCAGGATTAACTGAATTCAGACTTCTTTCTTAAAGAGTACTTTCCATGAGGGTTGGGATTTTTGCATGTTTTGTGCTTTGCTAATTCCTTGATTCCAGCAATTCACATTTAGTGACTGTTGGTCAGTTTCCTCCAACACAAAGGAGATGCATCATAAATCTCTGCTGCAGTAAATGACAGGCATCCCCTACTATTTACACACCAGCCACTAGCTAGACACTGAAGAGAATACAACACAGAGTAAATACATGGTGCCTGCCCGCAAGTAGTTTAGGGATCATATGAGATCATGACTATAAATCACCTAGTGCAGTACCTAGCACATCATAAATACATTTTGAAAACAATAGTGCTGGGGCTGGGATTGTAGCTCAGTGGTAGAGTGCTTGCCTCACATGCATGAGGCCCTGGATTCGATCCTCAGCACCACATACAAAGCAATAAAATAAAGACATTGTGTCCATCTACAACTAAAAAAATTTAAAAAAAAAAACAAACAATAGTGCTACAATTTTTGTAATACACTGTTCTTTTTTCTCAACTCAAATTCAAATGTCTGTATTCTCAATGCACAATGAGAGAATCATTGTTTTGTAATTCATAATGTTATAGATTCCATCTTTAGGAGTGTTAGAATATAGCCTCACTCATTCTTTTAAAGATATTTCCTGAATATATACTCTGGGTTAAAGAATATTGGTTCTCTATAATCCAGAAAAAATCCATCAGAGAACTTGGCCTCATTCATCTGGCCATCTGCTTCCAGAATCCTTTTGGCTCCAGGTTCAGGACAGGAGTAAGTAGCCCATGTGGCATCAAGGATTTACTTTTCAGGAAATCCAAACAGCTCTGCCCAGCACAGAGTCATTTTATTCTCACACTAGAAGATGGAACAGCAAGCAACAGGGGAGGTGGAAGAAATGAAGTGTAGGATTAGGTGGCAATGAGCATAAATTGCCCAGAATAGAAAGAAACGAGGCTGGGCTCTAAAGCAGGCCAGGTTTGCTTTTAGCATCTCTCCATCCCTTTCCCATGCTGTTAGGACTCAAAGGACTGTCCTAAAGAGTCAGGTCCATACTTTCCCTGTGAGGCTCCAAAGAGCAGAAGCAGGACTTTCCATAGACTAGAAATGCACCAGTGTGGAAGTATACAACCTGACCAATGGACATTGTATGACACTTCTCTGGGATGCTTTTGTAGCAACTAGAAAACACTGTGGTTATCTGCTTTTTCTAGAAGTGAGATCCTATTATTCCTTCTAGCTCATGAACATTTTTCCTCATAGATTGACATTCTCAAGACTTGGTCTTCTTATATCTAGAAGCATGAGTCATTCACCTGAGTTCTTCCTTGCTCTTCTTTTATATCCTACATCAAAATATTCTCATCTATAATACCTTTCTTTCAAATGTCCCATCACACAAGTTTCACAATAACACAAGCGATGCTAAACTGTTTTGTGTGTTCTCTCTTTTTAGATGATAATTGCATTTTAATAAGGTTTTCATAGCTAAGGGGAAGTATAAAATGCTTTTCTCTACTGGAGACAGAAGCAGAGCATTGAGAAAGAGAAAGAGGTCAGAGCCACACAGACCTGTCCATCTACTTAAGAATTTTGCTGCAAACCAGAATGGCCCAGAGGTAGAGAATTGACAGGCTACCAGCTTTTGAAAAGAAAAGAGAAAGAGAATGAGAACAAACATCTGAAGCTCTTTTTAGGTACTTGGCTAAACTATTTTCTGCCTAACTCATTTTTGTGGATTTTAATTATGCTCTGTATTTCCTCATACTTATACTTCATGCCAAATTAAGTAATCAAATATTATTACATTTAACTCTGCAACAGATTTTATAGTAACTCTTTGAGACAATTATTATTATTATTCTCCCATATTAATGATAAGATACCTGAAGCACAGAGAGGCTAAGTAACTTGCCAGAAGTGAATTCATCAGACCAGAATTAAAGCCTGTCCCCAAAGCTTAACCTACTCACATCTTCTTGTAGAAAGCAAGATTCTAAGTCTCCAAGGTTCCCAGACCCTGGTGGACACATATTTTCTCTCAAACTCTCATCTAGGTGCTGCTTCGAAGGAGTTTTGCAGAGATAATTAAATTTCCAGATCAGTTGACCTTGACATAGGGGCATTATTCAGGGCCTTTAAAAATCTCATGAGTCCTTTAAAAGCAGAGTGCCTTCTCCAGCTGGTCACAAAAGAGGCAATTTGTACATGCTGATTGGACTGAAAGAAAGCAAGCATGCATGTTATGAACCACCAACGGGTCACCTAGAAAGGAACTATGGCATCTTCTAGCAGCTTAGAGTTATCCCAGACTGACAGGCAGTAATAAACAGGGGTCTCAACCTTTATTCAGTGTCGCAACCGTAGACACTGAATTCTGCCAATAACCTGAATGGCAAGCATAAGAACATGTGGTCCTGATAAGAGTGCATCCCAGTTGGTCCGTTTTTCAGCTTTGGAGACCCTAAGGAGAGAATTACATTAAGCCAACCTCAGACTTCTGCTCTGCAGAAACTGAGAGATCACACACGTTATCATTTTAAGTTATAGATTGAATATTGCCAAAATGCTTGGGACCCAAAGTGATTTGAAGTCTAGATTTTTTTTCGGAGTTTGGAATATTTATATATACATAATGAGACAGCTCAGTGATGGGACCCAAGCCTAAACATGAAATTCACTTGTTTCACATATACCTTATACGCATACGCATACGCTGAAAGTAATTTTATACAATGTTTAAATAGTTTTGAGCATGAAACAAAGTTTCTTGGTGTAGAATTTCTATTTCTCATGCCATATTAGTTCTCTTAAATTTTGGATTTTGGAGTATTTGAGATTTTCAGATTAAAGATACTCTGCCTGCACTCAGTGTATGAAAGTTTGTTATGTAGCAGCTGAAAATTAATTCAATGTTCATGGCAGAGGTTTAGAAACACCAAAGAGTTAAATCAAAGAAAATAAATATCACCCGTAATCTCACCACAAAGAGGTAATTGTGTTGACATTTTTGATGTATATGTTTCTACTATTTCAAAAGTTCATGAGCAAAATTGGTAACGAACTTATTAAAATTTATTCTCTATTTTGTTCATTAACATTTTGACAAGAGTGTTTCCCATTTCATCAAATATTCTTTAAAAGCTTAACTTGTAGCAATTATTTTATATTATGCATATATAAACATTTACTTAGCCATGCTCTTTTGGAGGGCATTTAGATTGCTTTCAGATTTCTTTGGTAAAAAAATTTATTTTGATGATTGTTTTAACCTATATCAATTATCAATATTGTCTTAGGACATATTATTGAAGTGTTATTAATAAACCTAAGATCTTAAACTTTTGTGCAGTCTTCACTCAATCTGTCACTTTGTCTCCAGAAGTGTGGCAGAAGTTACTGTCCCTACTAGCAGTGTGTGAAATATTCTACCCCAGCTGCTTTCACCCCACTATGTGATATTGCTCTCAAGAAAAATATCTTGGCAAATATGCTAGGCATAATGTGACATCTCCTTTTTGCTATCTGTTGGTTTTTTTGTGTGTTCTTTAATTACTCATGAGATGTTCATTTGTATTTATTCTTATATTGGTATGGCAGTGCCTTTTTTTTTAAGTTCATTGGTAAGACTTCTTCACTTAATGTAGAAGGCTAACAAAGTATTTCCTGCAAATATTTTGTTCAAATTGTTATTTCCTTTTTTACTTAAATTATCTACATCCCACAGTTGCTTTTGTTCACCTGTATACAAATGATTGTGCATTATCTTTGTGAATGTTTCCACTAATTGTATAAAAATATATGCTTCCCCACAGTGATATATACAGTGGCATATGTCTTCTTCTATATTTAAACTGTTCTCCTTTTTTGTTTTTGATATAACTGTAATTCATCCAGAGTGAAGAAATGCTTTTCACATGGTGAGAGGGCACCTGTCTAATGATAGGGATGCAAAGTGACTATCCACATGGCATGAACTACACCTGGCTCAGGTCTCCTCTGAGATCCGCAGCACCCACATACACTCTCCTAAAATGCAGCTGTATAAATGTCTCCCCAGGTAAAGTGAATTGAACTGATCCAAATTTCATCGTAGGAGCACCAATGACTCACAGAAGATCCTGGGATCCTAAAATTCAAAAATATGCTTGGGTCAAATTGTATGTGCTCAAAAAGCTCACTAGATAGCATTAGGAGGAAAGCACTTTAACAAAATCATTTATTTCAGCTTTCTCAACTCAGTGGCAGATGCTCCTAGTTCCAGACCTCTTCCTTGCTGCCAAATTTGTCAAATGAAGCTACACACATGAGGGTCTATTGCCATTTCAGGATCAAAAGGCACACTTCCACCTGCTGTCATGTGTCTGATCCTAAACAGGCACCAGGTGATTGGATGTGACAGATATCATATCCAACGCAGAAATCATTTCCAATCACTTGAGAACTACCCCCGCCCATCACAACATGTTCAAATCAGACGGAATCCAGAGCTGGACCCAAGCAAATTCTCTGTTCCACAACTTTTGTCAAGTCATATGTATTTCTAGCCAAATACATGGTAAAACAAGCAAGCACCACTACAAAGGGGAAAGCTACTAGAAACATTAACCAGTGCCCTCTTGGTAGTTCTTTTGTTATTATTATCATAATTCAGACTATAACTTTCTTAGAGCTGATTTCCTTAGATAATAATCTATTGAAAATCCTCCTATTATGGAAGAGAAGACACATATTGAATACACACATTGTTAGGTAAAATACATCATCTCTGCATAGCATTTCTAATTCTCTTCCTCAATAAGATAATTCATACCCATATCTTCAACTCTCTCACACATGTTCATGATGCTTTCTCTGTGGAAGTATTGTTTGAGATCAATTTTCTGGTCATAACCCTAAAGCTCAGTGGTATAGAACACCATTTGTTATGCTCATGGAGTTTGTGGGTTAAGGATTCAGTCAGACACAAGTGTGAAAACTTGTCTCTGTCCCATGATGTCTTGGAATTCAGCTGAAAGGACTAGAAAGCCTGAGAGGGACTCAGATTTCAGAGCCTCTGCACTCACACTTGTACCTGGGCTGGAATGACGTGACTGTGTGAGCTCATTGGGGATCTCTGTAGGTAGGCTCTCCATGTGGTCTCTCAGCACAGCTCCTTTGGCATGGCACCTCAAGGCAGCAGGACCATTCATGTGGAAACTCGGGGCTCCAAAAGCAAGTGTTCTGGGGAACAAGATAGAAGATGCCTGACCTTTTGTGACACAGCCTCAAAAGTTCCTTAGCATTACTCCCATTACATTCTGCAGGTCAAGTTCATCCATATTCCCAGAATAGGGGCCTGGACCCCATATCCTAGTAGGAGGAAGGCCAAAGAGTCTATGTTGGAGAGTTGCCACAGATGCAGCCAAGAATTTGAGCACAAGTAGTTTCTTTGGGCAGTAACCTCAGAAAGCACCAGCAGAAGATTAGAGAAGTGGGGCACAAAGTTGACTCAGGGTGAATTAATCAGGTTTGTACTAAGGGCAACTAGAGCTCAGCCTCACTGGCAGCTATGTGATGTGTATAGAATACAACATTACTAATCCCAACCATGAGACAAGCTTGCTTAGCTATTTTTCTACAAACTACTCACAGTCACTGTTCAAGAGCGACAGGATGGGGAAGGGTGCTGATGCTTTCAGGGGTTTTCCATTGCCAGAAGAAGCCCTCTAAAGAGGCAGGTGCTTGAGCTGGAACAGTCATATTGAGTGCTCAGTACCTAAGTTCATGCAGCATCAGAGTCTGCCGCAGGACTTTGATCATTCTTTAATTGTAGTGCTCAGTGTCCAGACATAGAATCAGGTAGGTTAGCTCTTCTTCTGAACTGGGAACTCCTTGAGATCAGAAACTGAGCTTTTCAACTTTCAATCATCAGCACCTAAAATGGAATCTTGCACATAGGAAGTCCCCCCAAATTACAGATGGTAGAATAAAGAATGTACTCATCTTTAGTTCAAAGTTTTATCCCCAAACTTTCCTAGAATTAATTATTAATACTTCATTTCTTTTTTTCCTTTCCTTTTCTTTCCCTTTCTATTTCTTTCTTTCCCACTAGGCAAGCAGTCTACCACTGAATTATACCTTCACCCCACAGAACATTTTTTTTTTCTCATTCTTCACTACTTTGAGCATCTTCAAGTTGGGGTGTAGATGTGTATGGTCTACCTCTGCCTTTTTGTACTACATTGTAAGACCTTAAACTTGCACTTCCTCTTGTCCTTACCTTCTCAGTAAGTAGCTCTATCATCTACTCAGTTGCCAAGGTAGAAATAGGATTCATCTTTGATTTCTTTGTCCTCCTGAACCACATGCATATTTTGTACTTCTTACATGTAAAGTAAAAGATTTAAATTACAGTCAAGAATTATTCTTATTTAGATTGTGTTTGTATTCTTGCTTATGTGATTTATTTCAGATGTTATATGGCCTTAGTTCTAAAGTTTCTATTTGACTCCTGATTGTATTGTCTCTTTGCTGAGATTTCCTATCTTATAATATTTTCTTTTACCTCATCAATAAAGTCATAATAGCTGCTTTAAAGTCCTTGTCCACCAATTCTGACATCTGAATATCTTGTGGTTGGCTCCTGTTGGCTATTATTTCTCATAAGAATGGAGCACATTTTTCCATTCTTCATATGTCAAGAAATTTGGTGTTGGAATCTGGGCATTGTAATGTTGTGTTGTAGAGACTAGATTCTGTTACATTCTTTAAAATTTGTTGACATTTTTGTTTAGTGTTCCAGGGGACAATTAAATTGGTCAGAATCTAACTTCACACTGTGCCTTTTGGGGCAGCTGCTCAAATTTGTTTCCTCCTTTCTCTCTATAGCTGAATGGTTTGCCATATGTATGGTTCAGGGATCAGTCAGAGATTTAGAAGAATTTATAAACAGAAGTTGAGACTTCTCTCTAGGTTCTCTTCTTTCTAGGATTACAGACTCACCTCTCAGTAAAGATGGTTGCCCCAAACTCTATCTTCTTTAGGCCAGAGAAGCTATGCTTTCTGTTAGAGTTCTATATGCCACATGTGCCATGAATTTGGAGTGCACTCCAGCTAAAAGTCATATTAACAGGAAACATATCAAAGCCACTAGTCCTTTATTCCAAGTTTCTGTCACTTTGTGGAATCTTCCTACCGCTGTTCATACCTCATATTCTTCAGGTGGTTCATTTGTTGGGGTTTATATTTTTTTCAGAGTTTGCAGTTATTTTCTGCAGCAGAATAGATTAGGAGCCTACTTCATTATACTAGAATTTAATAGAGTTTGATTATTGGATCATGTTTATTTGAATGTGAAACCATACACTGAATAGTTCCCATGGACTGGGATATTTTTATCTAGCAGGTGCCCAGGCACATCCTTCAACTTAGTGTGGGTGACAGCTTAAGCCCAGACTATATCTCAAGTGAAAATGTTTCCTGAAATATACTAGGTCTTCTGATTCATGATAGAAACATAACTGAAATCCCAATTAATGAGTTTATTAATGTGATTTATTAAGAAGAAATGAAAGCTAACCAACACAAAATGAAAAGAGCACTAACCAATGTCAGGTACTGTGCTAGACCCATGGCAAGGCATTTTATTATGTCATTAGACTTACGAACATTATAGGTAAACCTACGAGTTACCTCTACAATTCTGGTTTTCTAAAGGAATGATTCCTGAAAAAAAATATAAATAAATAAAGGAATGATTCCTGTTTCTTTAACAGTAAAATTTATAGAACTTGCATCTCTCCTAATATAATGGTTTTTCACTACTGATTACACATGAAAAAAATTTTGCACTTAAAATCTTAAACATGGAACACAAAGTTTTTAACAAATACATGGAGGAAACTCTCAGGATACTTTCCAAATGCAAATAGTAGAACATTAAAATCACATTTTTAAGTATTCTCATTATCAGAAAAAGAAAGTGGCTAGTGCAGAGAGGCATCTGAGTATCACCTCACTGCATACAAATATGTTTGCTAAAAATTGTATTGATAATTTTGTTATTAGAAAGCAATGCTTAAAGCATTTTACATGCTAAATGGCAATTGGTTACTTATATATGTTTTGTGTTGAAAGTATATTTTAGGAAATAAATTGGGTTGGGTTGAGGAATATTACATCATAATTTTCCCAATTAAAGTGATTAGAAATACTACGGTCCATATTAGATTTTGAACAGGACATACGATTTTTCAAGAACAGATTATTGACCTAATATTAAGCTTAAGATGTTTTATATTTTTATGTGGCTAGTAAGGATGTAAAACATTAAGAAAAATATTTTCCATTTTTCAAATGTGCTCCATAAAACAAGTGCTGGATGTTGATAGGTATTCCTAAACTTCTCCCCATGGTTCTTAAAGAAGTCCTAAACTGAGGTTCTCATGCAAATGCAAGTATTTCCAAATAAAGAGATTAGTGTTATATTTAATAACACTTACTACTTTCTTCATGGTCCATCCTAACAATCTTGAGGATATCCTGGTACATACATACCAAGGGGAGTACCAAGACACACATATGCGTGTGCACATACAGCTCTCTACATATGCACCTATGCCATACATGAGCGGGACTTAATTACAGACAAGTTTTGTAAGGCCTGCTCAATGTTTGGAAAATGTCCACCACAGACTGGGAATGTCACTCAGTGGTGGAGCACTAGCCTAACAGGTGCCACGTTCTGGGTGCAATTCCCAGCACTGGGGGAAAAAAAAGTCCTTTGTGTCTCCTTTGTGCAAATGTCTGATCACATTTATATTATTTGCCTGGATCACATAGACAAGTGTGAAATCTTAGATGTAAGATTTTGAAAGAGAAACACAGTATTGAGAATATTATCCCAGATTAGGAGCAAGATAGAGTTGGGAACCTGAGTTTCTCTTTAGGTCCTAACATAGTCTGCTAATGTTTCAGAACTTTTCCTTCTCAAACATTCCCTACAAACAGTAAAAATGTCCTTCTCTTTTACTATTTGATAAAGATGTTTGCAAATCAGAAAAAATATAAAAATTGAAAGATTAAATTATACATTTAATCTACAACTGAATGAGATTTTTAATGATCAAGGTACACCTAAAAAGCAATGTTCTTTTTTCTTTTCCATCTTTCCCTGACCCTGTCACATGTACAAAAGCTCCTACTAATCCCCCAACTTAGAAATACAGCAAAAAGAAAAAGTATCAGATTTATCTCAAGACATAAATTGAAATGTAAGAATTTAATAACACCCTGCTATTTGATTGGTGAGCACACCCTTGCAAGTGTGCTCCCTGGAATATTTGCCTCAAGAGGATGCCCATTAATCAGTTGCTGCTGTTGAAGAGGAAGGAACAACATATACCTTCCTTGAAGGACCTGGACAGGCACCATAGCAAGAACAGAACTGCCATGACGCAGCTTGCACCAATGTTTACAGTCATGAATTGCAGGATTGAGGTAGACTAGAGGATAGACTTCTGTAATACTGTGAGGTGGCCAGTCTATCCCTGTCCTTAGTGCAGGAATGAATTGAAGCTGAAGCTAAGGTAATTTGTATCTATTAGGATAATGTACATGTAAGTAAAGTACTTTCATTCCTTATCTCATTTAAATGGCTTTCTCAGTTTCCTAATTGCTACAAAATGACCTTTCTAATCTACAAATGTTTATACAGCATTTGCATCTCTAATCCAAATATCCAAAATCTGAAATGCTCTAAAATCTGAAACTTTTTGAATGTCTACATAATGTACCCTTAACACATTATTTCTTCCCTGTATTAATGGCCTTTTTTTTTTTTTAAACTGGTAAGTACCTACATATGACTAAGTATGAGAAAATGATTGTGTATCCACAGCACTTAAATGCAGAGTCAAGAATGATGGTGATGCCAGACACCTAAGATTATTCTCATGGGTGGCTGATGGATACCTTTGCTTTCTAATGGTTCAATTACCTTCAGGCTACATGTATAAGATGTATATGAAACATAAGTGAATTTCATGTTCAGACTTAGGTCCCACCCACAAAAGATATCTCTCTCTCTCTCTCTCTCTCTCTCTCTCTCTCTCTCTCTCTCTCTCTCTCTCTATATATATATATATATATATATATATATATATATATATATATATATATTCTAAAAATTTAAAAAATATCTGAAATCCTACACACTTCTGGCCCCAAGCATTTTCGATAAGGGATATTCAACTTGTAAATGTTTACACACAAAGATGCCCCTTGTGGTTCTCTTTATAAATAAAAATAACTGAAAACAACCCAATAGGTCAACTTGAGGGAAAAAGAATAAGAATGTTGTTATATATCCACATAATGCAATGAAATTATGGTAGGATTTTTTTTTCTTTGTGAATGGTAAAGTTCATAGGAAATGGTGATCTTAACAATATAAAAGTGTATTAAAATGTAATAAAACCACACCAATGTGTAGCAACTTATATGCAGGACAGAGGAGTTGGGATTTTGTTCTAAATGTAAGTAGAAACCAAGTATTTTTGCATAGCAAACTGGTAGGACCAGATTTGCATTTGAAAACAATTTCTCTGTTTTCTCTGTAGTTTTTTGTGATTTCTAAATTTCCTACAATCGACACAGAATATTTTTATAAGTTAAAACTAAAGCATGATGAGAACTAGTCTTGGAGTCCTTGCTCTGCAATAAATTTGACAGCTCCCTAAACAAGCCTAAGCTTCAGGGGGGAAAAAAACAGTAGGGGTAAACTTCAGGACTTCTTAGCAAAAGGCACTTCAGCAAGTCTTTTTTTTTTATGTATATTTTTTTAGTTGCAGATGGACACAATACCTTTATTTTATTTACTTATTTTTATGTGGTGCTGAGGATCGAACTCAGTGCCTCATGCATGAGAGGCAAGCACTCTACCACTGAGCCACAATACCAGCCCCCTCAGCAAGTCTTAAATACCCCTCGTTTGTGTCCTTCAACACAGAGGTTAAAGTTATTTTTATGGGACAAATGAGCTAACCAAAATATCTCTTGCTTGTAAGCTGCTGCTCAGGAACATGCAAAATAATCACCTATCTATGGAAAGATTTGTCTAATGAGAAGTCAGGAAGAGACAGCTGACCTTCATCTACTTGGTTTCCTTTTCTGGAGCAACTTAGGTCATGCAGTGACCCTTGTCCTCCTAGGAGGCAATGCCCTAGTGTCTGCTACATCCACTCAAAATTGAAAGATCTGGGACAAGATGCATAGCAAAAAGTCCTAGGCAGCTCCACTAGGACCATCCAATTTGGTGCACAGAATAAATATGGTTGCCTAGATAGTGGGACTTGGATCCAGGGAGGGCCATATATCCCCAAGCGCCCTTGACCTTCCTGCCACTATTATATACTAGGTCCTAACAAAGTAGGTTATGCTTCTCTATATGACAGCTTTCAAAATGTGAATGCACAGATTAGAGTGAGCTGACATGGGATCCTAAGATAATAACTGTTGGGTAGGGAACTATTTCAGCATGCATTGCCCAGTGAGGGCTAGTGTAAGTCAGAATTTTATAAGACACCAGGGGCCAGTGAGACAGGAAAGCAAATTATAAGGAATCACTGAGAGCTGACAACTTCAGGTCTAGTGGTAAGAGGTGGGGGGAAAGGCAGAGGCTCTAGACCTGCTGCTGGTTTTTTCTTTCCTGTTCACTTGACAAGACACGCAACCTCTCTAACCTTAGTTTCAACATGTTTAAGATGAAGGTGATAGTGGCTACCTCCGTGGATAAATGTGATGATTGGAAACACAATTTTTAAAACATCTCAGGCTGAGCATGATAGGTAGGTGACAGAGAGCACCACTCAACACAGTTGGGAAACCATAAATAGTGTCACAGCCTCATTTCACAACAAGGAAATTGGGATGGAAGTCACTGCTTACTCCTGGTAATTCTTGCAATTTCATCACTACAGTAAAGCCTTAAATAATGATATGAATTTTCCAAATGACCCCCAAGTTCTCCAGATATTCCCTGGAATTATCAAGACACAGAAGGACATTCAGACATTTTGGAAGTTTTTTCAACAAAATCTAGAGTCTATTTAACCCCTTGATCAGAGAAGTAAAATAATTAGAGTGCTCTTCAAAAGTCCTTTAGTTAACTGGGATTTTACAATCTTTAGCAGATAAATATAATAAATTGTCAAAGTTTGAGATACTACATAGCTTTCATTGGGCTTTTTGCCTTTATTTGAAGAATGGGAATAAGAACAGGGTTACCCCAGGCATGGGAGGGCAATCCACATCCTTAGCTGATAATATATACAATATATTTTCAAATTATATATACTCCTTTGCTTATTTTATCCTTCTAACTTGGCTAATTATGATTTTTCAAATATTGTCAATAAAGTGAGGTTAAAAATATTGATACTACATCCACAACCAAATACACACTGTTATGTTTTTTGGTTTTTTTTAATTTTTTTTTTAGTTGTAGATGGACATAACATCTTTATTTTATTTACTCATTGTTATGTGGTGCTGAGGATCGAACCCAGTGACTCCCGCATGCAAGGCAAGTGCTCTACCACGGAGCTACAATCCCAGCCCCCTGTTATGGTTTTGACATGAGGTGTACCCCAAAGGTCATGTGTGAGACAATGCAAGAAAGTTCAGAAGTGAAATGATGGAATTAAAAAAGCCTTAACCTAATCAGTGCATTACTGATATGGATGAACTGGGTGGTAACAGTAGGCAGTTAGGGTATGGATGGAATGGGTGGGTCACTAGGGACAAGTCTTTGGAGTTCACATTTTGTCCCTAGAGAGTAGAGCTCTCTCTGCTTCCTGATTGCCATGTCCTGAGCTGCAGTGATGTTCTGCCTCACCTTGGGTCCCAGAGCAACAGAATTGGCTGACTGTGGACTGAGACCTCTGAAATTGTGAGTGACAAATAAACATTTCCTCTAAAATTATTTGTCAGGTCTTTTGGTTACAGTAGCAAAAAGATGAATAAAACACAAAATATCAATTGGGAATTGTGCTCTCGTTGGGGATGTTTACACGGTGACTTTGAAGAAAGGGTGTCAAAATTACTAAAAACTTAAATTTTAAAAAGCACAATACTACAATGTCAATTTAAAAAATTAAAAACTCCACCAGGCGCAGTGGTACACGCCTGTAATCCCAGCACTTTGGGAGTCTGAGACAGGAGAATAGCCAGTTCAAAGCCGGCCTCAGCAACGGCAAGGCACTAAGCAACTCAGTGAGACCCTGTCTTAAAAACAAATAGGGCTGGGGATGTGGCTCAGTGGTCAAGTACCCCTGAGTTCAATCCCTGGTACCAAAAAAAAAAAATTAAACACTTAATGACAATGAAATCTGATTAGAACCTAGCTAAGATGCTTATTTTAGAGAGCATCTATTTCTAAGCTGGAGCTTATGCTTCCAGAGAGGCTGGTATTTAAATTTGTTTCTGTGGCTGTATTCTTGCATTCACTTGCCCAGTATTTCATACATGCAAAGATCCTAAGATCCCTGGAAAGAATGTGGCTGGAACAGCGACTCCAGAGTGGAGAGGATACAGGAGACAGAACACCTATTTTGGAACCCCAAGTTAGTTGACTTGTCACACACATCCTGAGTCTCATGTTTGCTGACTACAGAAAGTTAGTTTAGGAAAACAAGCTGGCTCGTGTGACTGTTCTCTCCATATTGTACCAGCCATCTGCTCCCACACAGAAAAGTTCTGATGTAGGAGGGAAGCCAAAGGAAACCTCGTGTGTGACTCTGCAGAGCCCGCTGGCCAGCTTACCTTATGGCCCTGCTGGCTCTCATCCTCATGGAACAGTGATCATTTCTCAGGAGGGTCAGTTCATTCTGTCCAATGGAGGCACTTGTCACAGAGGTACATTCAGGGAGGAAACTCATTTTCCTAGAGTATCGAGTTTACTTGGATATTCAGAAAGGTGAGGAAGAGGATGGGAAAACACGTTTTTTATTAAACAGTAGGTGATTGAGTAGAAGGTGAACATCTCAGAAATTTTTAACATAAAGACATGTTACTAGATATTCACTCTCCTCCACCAGAGGACAACTGAGTGAGGGTAGGCATTGAGGAAAAAAGGGTACCATGAAGCAATGTAGAAGGGAGATGAGAGTTGGGTTGGGAGTAAGGTAAGTCAATTCTAACTCTGGATTGGATAGCCTTGCTATGTGACCTGGGGCCAGTGCCTTCTCTGTTAGAGAAATTATGTTACCTTACCAAAGGCTATCATAATTTAGACATAGTGTTGACAAGAAGATACACAAACAGATCAATACAATAGAATTAATAATTTAGAAAGAGACATACACTTACACAATCAATTGATTTTCAACAAAATTACCAAGCAATGCAATAGAGAATAAACTTTTCAATCAATGGTGTTGAAACTATTGGAATGCAGAAATAAATAAATATATAAAACAGAACCTTTAGCTCCTGCCATGTTCACAATTCAGCTTGAAATGGTTCATAGATAAACCTGCATATAAAAACTAAAGCTGCAACATTTCTTTATATACATCTATACATGGCAGATGTAAGTCAGGAAAAAGGTATTTGTTGTGTTTCATTGATGATTTATTTGCTTTATATATAACAAAAAAACCACAAAAGATCACATATGAAAACACCGACAAATTAAACATCAAAAATATTCAAAGTTTTACTCTTTAAAAGACACTGTAAAGAAAAGAAAAAGGTGATCCATGGTCTAGGAAAAAATAATTGCAAAATAAACATCTGATAAAGTTCTTTGTTCCAGAATATAATAAAAACACTCTCATAGTTCAATAAGTAGAAGACAAAACAGTCCAGAGTTTTAAAAATGGGCAAAATAGTACAATGAATCAAGATGCATTCTGCTGTCAAAAAAAATGGGCAAAATATTTGAAAAGCCGTTTCACCAAAAGAGATAAACACCTGGCAAATACGCCCACAGTGTTACACATCAGTAGTCATTAGGGAAATACAAATTAAAACCAGAGAGATACTACGCCATGTCCTCGAGAATGGCTATGAACCAGACAGAGGACACAAGCAACCGGGAGACAGCTAGTGGAAATGCAAAAACAAATGTGCAGCAACTAGAACCTGGT
Source organism: Geosciurus inauris (assembly GCA_004024805.1). NCBI lineage: Eukaryota > Metazoa > Chordata > Mammalia > Rodentia > Sciuridae > Geosciurus > Geosciurus inauris. The sequence goes on from PVHX01011727.1 coordinate 25,541, forward strand.
CTTGCTACTTCTTTCCCTCAAGGTAAACACGTACTGACCACACAACCCATTCATCCTACAAGACAGATGAAAAAAATTGGTGTTTCTATTTGTAGCAACTTTATTCACTATGGCTAAAAGTTGGAAACAATGTCTATGACTTTCAACCCAAAAATGAAAAAACAAATTGATGCATATCCATATAATTCTACTCAGCAATAAAAAGAATTGGACTACTTCAGTGAAAGAGATCTGAAGTAGGAAACAGCATAGCGTATGATTCCTCTGATATGAAATCCTGGAAGAAGCATAGTGATGGAAAACTAAAGTGATCAAAATTCATGCTTACCAGGGCAAGAGGTATTAGAGCAAAGTCTCTTCAAAAGGGCAGGAAGCAATTCTTAAGGATGAAGGGGATATTTTTTTTTTTTTTACGTTTATTGTGTTGCTAGTTACACTACTATAGAGATTTGTTGAGACTCATCAACTTGCACATTTAAAATTATTAAATTCTAGTTTATACAAATGACACCTCAATAAAGCTGCTTTATTTTTTAAGGAATTGGAGGATTGTAGAACTCCTAACATCCCTTTAATCCATAAAGTATGATTCTTAGAAAACATGCTTCTTCTCTAATGGGCCTGGTCTTCTGCCCTAGAAGAAAATCACCTTTACCACACTGGACAGTAAACAAGCTGGCTGTCTGCTTCTGAGAGGGGGCACACCTGTCTTTCAGGCTTCATTGATGATTGATGCATGTCAATCATCCTGGGAAAGATGGCTTGGAAGAAAGGCCTTCAGTACCCTGTTGCAAGATGTGGAAGGACTTGAGCAGCCCTTGGAGAACTGTGTCTAAACCCCTGCACTTGTGCCTCCTGAACCTCCATGGCTAAAAACCAGGCTAAGGCACGGTCCAGCTAGAGAAAGCATTTTACTTACACAGGTCTCAGTTTCCTCATCTACTAGGTTTAAGATGATAATCTCTGAAGGTAGTCAGGGGAGTCAAATAAAATAATGTATTCTAAAGCATTTTTATGCCCTAAAGAAACTAGACAGATAATTACTGTTATTTGCCATTTCCATATTCCATTCTCATATACCATCCCCTTCCCAACCTGCTTCTTCTACTTCTTCATATTCTTTAACTGCACTTAACACAAAATGGAGAGTATGTGTTCCATTAACCCTTAATGGTTACCCAATCTTTGGAATTACTAAGTGCAGTTGAACTCTTTCCAATTCCCCTTTAAAATTTCCATAGCTTCTCTTTTACTTTTCCTCTTCTGACCATGTCCTCTATTCCCAATCACCTTTAAACTGGAGGTTTAGGGGAGGAGAATTACTTAATTTTCCTGAAAAAGGAACTTTCAATTCTATTTCAGCAACTAATGAGTGGTGACTTATTTCTGTGGCAACTCCTTAGCAGATAAAGAGCTGGAACAGTATGGTGATATCCAGGCATGCTAACCAGGCAAAAAAATGTGTTCCTGCATATGGTCAACACTTAGCTTGGTATTCATGTTTGGTGGGGAATTAAAAATAGGATATGAAGATTGGCATGGGGGTGCACACTTCTAATTCCAGCTACTCAGGAGGCTAAAGCAGGCAGAGCATAGGTTCAAGGTCTGCCTGGACATCATAGTGAGATTTTTTGTCTCAATAAAAAAATAAAAAGGACTGGAGATGTAACTCAGTGGTGGAGTGCACCAAGTTCAATCCTTATTGTTGCAAAACAGTAAAAAAAAAAAATAGGATACATGAAATGAGAAGAAAATAATCATGTTTCATGCAATTATCATTCTTTCTAAAAAATATTCCAATAAATCAATTCAAGAAGCTAGTCTTGCCAGTCACTTTGGCTATAGCCTGGAGTCTAGAAAGAGATCTGAGTTGGACCAACTCTTAGGGGTGATGTGCATGGTGGAGGTTGAGAGTGATTCTGTACCCTGAAGTTACATCTGACACAGAAGTTGGGAAGTCAGCGCACAAGGTGAAAAATGTGGGCTGGGACTATCACTCAGTGGTACAGCACTTGTCTACCTAGCACGCACAAGATATTGGTTTTGATCCACAGCATCACACACACAAAAGAAAGTGAAAAATGTAATAAAGGTCATGTCTACCCTTAAAAAACATCTCTAGAAGATGCCTCACTGGGTACCAAAATACAGTATCTAAATAAAATCAGTATATCCAGATCTCTCAACTGAGCATCAAAAGAGGCACTTGGCTTGCAAGTGCCATTTTCAAACAGATGCATTTTTAAACTGAGTATGAGATGCTCAGGCTGGGAACACAAGAACACATAAACCAATAGAATAGAAGCCATTTCCTGTTTTCCATCACTTCATTCATATTAAGGTTGAAATGACAAGCAAAACTCTCCCTTTTCCTCGTTCCCCCTTCTCTGTCCCAAGACAACTAAACCCACCCAAGCTAAATAGGAATGTGACCCTCTCCTGCTCTCTCCTTAAAAGGTTTTAATTTTCTTTCTCCACAGTCCTAACTTTTCATTTTCATTTCCTATTTGATTTATCTTAATTCTCATGGAAAATAATGGCCCCAAATGCAGACAGCTTTCTCATGTATAGGACATAGCTAAGATTGATACAAAAGAAGGTCATAATAAGTATTTTCTCAGTTACATGATTAATGTACTCTGAGGCTTAGGAAAAAGTCAGTAATTGGGAAGGTTTAAGACTACGTCCAGTGAATTCATAGCTGTCAAAGACAATTCACCATTTTGCTGATGGAGCCAGCAGTAGCCCTTCTGAGAGCAAGAAGTAGCCATAAATCTAAACAGGAAAATATCCGAGTTTTGCTACTGTGTCACATAAAATATCTGTTCTCAGAGCTCAAGGTATTTTTCAAAACTAAGTTGGAGCTATGGCTGTGAATAAAACTAGGCTTCTTCAAGAATGAGTAATAGAGACAACATTTTATAAGACTCCAAATTTGACCTTTCTTGGAAATTCTAATATCCAGCAAGAACTTGTCTTTGAGCTCATAAACATATAATTTGTTTGATTTTTCCCCCCAAATTTCCATTAAGCTAAGATTGCAATTGGAAGGTGGAGAAGTAGAACTCTGAATGGAGAGGAAAACAGCCACTCCCCTTGAACAGAGGACAAAACTAGGGCCCAGCAGGCTACCCTGTCTCATAAGTGTGTTTGATTTGGCACACGATGTGGACTACGTGGAGTTTTAAAAAATGTTTGAATTAATTGCCAAGGTAAAAAGAACAGAGATTTCACATTTAAAAAAAAAAAGTACATCCAGATTTCCAGCTTACGGATTGCCCCTTTAGATGGAGCTGGCAATCTCCAGTTTGCTAGGGTCCTCACTGCTACATTGTTTACCAGACACTGGTGCCAATGGCCAGTTTCTCAGTTTCTGTGTATCGGACTGTTTCACATAATAGCAAAATCAAGCAGTAATAAAAAAATTTTTGAATCTATGTGTCTAGCAAAGGGGTGGAGGTGAGAGAGGAGAGAGAGTAAACCCTGGTCCATACATTTAGGCTACCTAGTTGGCCCCAGGGAACATTTGAGCTGTAACTGCCATATTGAAAGGTCACTTTTTCAGGATGAGTGCCATCTTTAACTGACCTACTATTTGAAATGCTTCACACCAGAAGTTGCCAATGCAACTAGGATGCTTTAGGCAACATTTAAATGATCTTTGTATTAGGGAGACAGACAGCTGTGAATGGTGGAAACTTGAGGTTAAGAGAGAATAATTCTGTAAAATGGGCCCACAGTACTGACTACCACATGCTTTTTTTCTAGGAAGCAATTTATCTGCAGCCCTGCCTGGCCTAAGTGAAGAGGTTATATCACATTCCTCACCAGATCCTGAAACTCTGGGAGATAAGGATAGTTCTTCCTATCTGTAAGGATATATTATTAAGAATCCAATTAGAATTGTTCAGCATGGGCCAAGGTGACCTAGAGTTGCCATGATAGTGGGTACTTAAAAGTCTGATGTCATCTTACTGTCAGTCAAAAGTCAAGAGATGGACCTGGATGGGACTCTCTGGAAACTTTTCTGGGATCCCCAATTAAACTGTAAAGCAGGAGTGGCATATTGTCCCTCTCTCTGAGAGGACCCTCTCTCTCCTTTGAGAGTGTCGCCTTTCCCTTTTTCTATCCCTTCAATAAACTCATTCCTGTTACTCTAAGCAACATGTCTGAAATCTTTCTGACTTGACCACAAGAATCGGGGTTGGAAGGGTCGGTCTTCGTGCTGCCTCAGTTTCTCAGAAGGCCCCAGCTCTGTAACATTTGCACAAATTATTCATAGTAAATAATTTTAAAAGACAAATGTTCCCACTGTCTGGGGTATGCACATGGACTCCCTTACCATCAGACCACCCCCATCATTCACCATAGATGCTGACAGTCTTCTCAAAGCTGCACTTTCTTCTTTTCTGAGAACCAGGGAAAAGGAAAGAGGCATCTTACAACCTCTAATATGCACACCTCTGAGCCAGGCCAGGTTCCCTGCAATGAAGTAATTATGTAATTGTTATGATAAAATATAATTTACCTCACTGCCCCAACAGAAAAAAGTAATTTTTTCCTTATTGAAAGGATCTGACTTTTGAAAAGATTAAAGGTGGTTACTGCAATATTTCTGAGGCAAGAGGAAAAAAATATTAAGGAATGAACATTGCTTTTAGCTCAGCCATGGAGCTAAAATGATGTGATTGTTGCAAAGACATTGTTCGGAATATTAGATGAATCCAAAGCAGCAACAGACTTTCCATATTTAATATGAGTCTTTGAACAAAATTAAATTTTAGAAACAGGATAAGGTCACATAGTCAAGGTACCAACCCTGCCTACATTTATTTTCACCTCGTCTCCCAGCATTGTTACCAGATCCTTGCCTCCTCTCTGTCTCCATAAATAAATAGTGTGGACTCTTGAACCTGTGCTCACTCTCTGGCTTAATTACTTTCCATGATAATAATTCACTTCCAGTTTCCATAAAGTATCCCACAGGAGCAAAGGCTTTGTTTTCTCCCTGCTCTGCTCATTCATGTAATACTCCTTAGAAAGAGTGGAAGAAAATCCTTCTTTTCCTCTTTCTTCCTTCTGCTGGAACTCAGAACAGGAGACCTGAGAGGGTGGCATTTTGACATGCTCAGCCGGAAGAAAGTTCTCAGATCTAAGGTCACTCAGACTCCACCCCCACACCAGCTCTTAATCATCTTTGATCCTCCAAGCCCGAAGAAGTTTTCTCAGAAGTTCCCTTATCTGAGGGAAGAAACTTCTCTTAAAACCCCTCCCTAGGAATCTCATCAAATAACCAAGAAAGATGAACTGCAGGGAAGAACAGAAGCTGAAAGTCCACACAGCACCCACACAGACTTTTCATCTGCTGGGGAAATTACTTGGGAGACTTCATCTACATAAGAAGACATCCTTTGTTCTCAGGAAAGTCCTGCTCCCCACCTTCCAGTAATGCTACCTCCCAAGAGCATAGAGGAGCTTAATCTTGGGCCTCTGTCTGCTCTTTGGGCTCATTCATTTATTCTAAAAGTCATTTACTATCTTTCTAAAATGGCCAACAGGTACTCCCCTATGAAGAGGTATTTAATCTTCAACCATTTGACCCTTTGAGTTTGGTATTTAGTATGGCTCCCATGTTTAAATATGTAGGCCTTCTGTTCCTCTATCCTCAGATCATTTCAGCAAACCTTCAGTGGGTAGAGGGACAATTTCCCCTATTCCTACAATGTCTTCCTTCCTCACTACCTTCATTCCTGGCTTCCTATATATCACAATTATTTGTCCTTCTGATCTTCTACCTTTCCCCTTTTTTCCTTCTTCTCTTTCCTCTCCTCCTCTCCCTCTCTTTCTCCTCCACCCCTTGTCTTTATTCAGTCTTCCAAATGTTTCCCCATGACTGAGCTCTGCCTGCTTTGCCTCCCTGCCTTTCATCCATCACACCCAGGCCACTGTGCCCTTGGTCTATTTCTGGAATTAAGAACTTTTCCTGTCCCTGGGGCATTTGCACTGGCTGTTGCCGATGCCTGAATGGCCGACTCTGGGTAAGTCTCAGACCCCAGTTCACACATGCCCTCCTCAGAGAGGATGTTCCTCCGTGCCCTCTTTGCTCCACCAGAGGTTCAGAGTTGTCTGTGGAGCATTGTGATTCATTGCCCAGTCCCTGGGTGTAATGTCTGAGATTAGGACGATAGCCCCAGTGCAGAAACAGAGAACAGCAAGGCAAAGATTGCTTTTAGATCAGGGTTATTGCAAGGTGACAGGAAAGCAGAAGAAAGTGAGATACAAACCAGAGAAGACAGGCAGATTGGCTAGGGGCTGCAGTGCACCCACAAGATTAGGCCTTTTGCTTTTGTTAGGATAGGAGGTGAGAGCTTGCAGTGGTGTGAAACCATGCTTCTTTGGGTTTTGTGTAGCTTCTGCCCTCTTGGGGGAAGTCAGATGCCTGTGCTGTGTAAGAAATGAGGGCGTGCATGCCTGTGTACTTGGGTCACTCTGCCCTTCCTAGCCTAGTACCACCAGTGGAAGGTCATAGCCCTCAGAGCAGCTTGTGGGCAATGCGAGACCTTGGGGACATGATGTGTGCCTGTCAATCTGTGGGACACAGTGCTGGGCCTCTTTCTGGAATATGGGAACAGAATATGGGGTCCTTTTCTGGTCAGAAGCTCTTACAGCTGCTCATTTTTCTCTTCTCTCCCTTCTCACGTTGCTACTTATCCCCAGCTAACCACCTACACCAACACCCCCTTCCCCAAGTCACTAAGCACATCTCTCTGTCTCCTTTATTATGCTGTCTATAGTTGTCTCATTTAAAAAAAAAAAAATTTATGTTTTGTTTTGTTTTTTGGACCTCTCTCTCCTCAACCAGAATGTAATGGGTCAGCCAGGGCCACTGCTGAAATCTAACTCCTGGCAGGGTGACTAGTTCTACAGTCACTCATGACAGACTTGCTGATGAATCAGTGAAAAAAAGGAAGGTCCATTTACAATTGAATAAGCATTCCTTGTTCATGTAGAACCACTTGAGCAGAACTCAGAGCCAAGAAAACCAGGTACCCCCAGGTCCTGGGGGAGCGGGGGTGGGAGGACATAAAGACAATGATGTATCATAATTTTTTGAATGGCAATGAAGGGAATCTAAGGATATAGCTTTCAAATGTTTAATCTGCACAATGAATATCCATTGCATTAAATGCAAAGCCCAGAGCCCTCTTCTAGAGATTCTTTTCTAGGAAAAAGTCAAAGAACCCCCCCGCAAGAAACTGGGGATCTGATATGCAATCCCTGGAGCCAATTGGAAACAATACCATTCTAGGGTTTAGTAGCGACACAGACCGAATTAGGTGGATGCCATTTCTCAGGAATTCATTTGAACTCAAATATTTGTGGGAAAAAAAACAAGATTTCTTGAAGGAAGGGGAGTGGGTCACCTCCCCCTCAATGAGGCCAGGTAGATTGCTAGAGGATTATCACAGGAAGACTGAAGTCTAGGCTGTGACAAGCAGGGATGGACTGAAGGGTGACCTCAGGTGATGCTGACATACTTCCTGACCCAGCCTTCCTAGTGGATCTCCACTGATACAGCTCTTCCTCAGAATCCTTTCTCACAGGTCTAGAGCAGGAATTTGTTTTTAAATTGTTTTTATTTTAATTGTGAGAAATAACTTGGTAAATGCAAATTAAATCTTTCCTCAAATCCCAGAGGTGAAGAGGGGTTGAAATAGGGACTTAGAGACTAGAAACAGGGATCACAGTTCTTATCTTAATATTTTATGGGATCGTAATAAGCAACCAGTAAAGGGGCAGATGCAAAGGGGGCTTGTAAAATTTAAAACACGATGCACTGAGTGGTGGCCATACTTGTTGGCACCAGGCAAGACAGTTCTTTGAGGACTCGTGGGAGAAGATATCAGGGAGTCAGGGAGAAACGCACACACCTGCAAGATGCAAGGATCCCCAGTAAAGAGAGGATATAAGGAAGGATGGAGGGGAAGAAGCTGAAAGAGAACTGACAGGGCAGCAGAGTCTAGAATGGCAGTCTAGACTCTGCAGGACTGTCACTGTTCATGAGTGGCAGAACCAGGAAATAGGAGGGGTCCTGACTCCAAGCCTGTCACCCTAGCTGGCTCTATTCTCCCAGTTTTATTTTTCTTTCTTTATTTTTATTTTTTCAGTACTAGGGATTGAAACAAAACTTTTTTATTTTTAAATTTGAGAGAGGGACTGGCTAAGTTGCCCAGGCTGGTCTCACACTCACAATCCTGCCTCAGCCTCCCAAGTAATTTGGATTGCAGGTGTGTGCCACTGCACCTGGCTTATCTTCCCAATTTTAAGAGGAATATTGACCCCTAGGGTTCTGTCCAGCTCTAACTTCCTCTGATCCTATAACCTCAAGAAGTTTAGCTGGCAAAATCTCCCACTAAGAAGCCCCCATCAGCAATGTGCATTAACCTTTCTGTTCTCAAAGGCACCTGCCAACTTCTTGCTTTAGAAATGACACACTCTTCTACTTCCAGCCTAAGAACTGAGAAGAATTACAATCCAATTGACTCCACAGGCTAAAAGGAGCACCTGTTTAGCTTACATCAGCAGTGCTGACTCTAAATTAATATTTTGACATCAATCTTCATCCACATGCAGCCTCTTAGAGCTGTGTCCTCCCTGGGTAAGCCTGGGGCAACCAGCTCCAGGGAGGCCGAAGGGTCAGAGGAGGCCCGACCTCTCCAGGTCTAATGAATTGCTTTGCCAGATGGGAAACTGCTGCTCAAATAGAGCATCTCCTTTCAAGAACATGGGCTGTCCCCATTCCTGCTACCTGAGTCTGCAGCAGCGGGTGGCAGGGGTGGGAAAGTAGGCAAGTCCAATTTCCTTTATAATCAAAAGTCCTTGGGCACTGGTCAGTCAGTCATTAGAACATTAATAATTTCTGGAGGTCTTCCAGCCCCCAACATGCATACCTGTGGATTTGCATTCTGTCAGGGCCACAGACAGACAGGTTTGGTATTAGTCTAGTTTGCTCTCTGTTGGGTGGAGTGGAAGAACTAGGGAATGGCATTAAGCAAGAGCCTATTATGAACTGGGCATCCTGTGTCATTGAATTCTCACAATCATCCACCCAGGTAAATATTATTGACCCCTTTTTATTGATGTTAAAACCAAGACTCAGAGAAGTTAAATCATTCAGTCACAAAGGACAGGCAGGATTAGATTCAAATCCAAATTTGATGGGCTTCAAGTCTGCCTGATGTCTACAGGTTTCATAAGCAAAAGAACAAAGAGTCTCACACACATTTTACAAAGAATGAAAATGCAGTTGCATCTAGTTGTGCATTTAGTGAATCCCATTCTGGATAAGGGCTCTAGTAGACCAATGCTGTTCAAATCATGATCCACAGATAGGTCCCAGTCCATGAACTCTTGATTACCAGGCTCCTGGGATAAGTACAAAAATTCAGAGAAAGCATTAAAAGACTTGCATAGCAAGTGGACATGGGCATAACACACAAACATGTGATCATGTAATTCAGTGCTACTGTATTTTCTAGAAGTATTGATCTGTAACAGATACAAAATAAAAGTTGTAAATGCTCCTTCTCAACTAAGATTTTTCAGCAACGAACACTGTCATATGAAACTGAAATTGTGGGTATGGTGTTATCTGGCGTACCGTGGTTTGTGCTGTGTCAAACTCATGGGGAAAGGCTTTTGGAGACTCACTATTGCCAAACAAATTCATGGTGTGCAGTGTGTGTGTGATAGTGGGGCTGTGGGGAAAAGCTCATAAGCAGGACCCATAAAAAAAATAGAGAATATCTTAAACTGTAGGATTCTGGAGGCATGAAGCCTAGAGATGAGGCTAAGTGGCAACTAGGAGATGTTACCTTGAAAAGGTTGGAGGAGAGGTGACATATTCATATCAGCAGCACAGAGATAAGAAACAGAAATCTGGGACCAGATGACCTGAGTTTTAAATTCTGCATTTTTTTATTTCATAACTCTGACCTTGAATAGTTTCACTAATCTTCCTGTGCCTCAGTGTTTCCATCTGAAAAATAGGAATAAAAATAGCACCAGCCTTAGGGTAAGAAGTCAGAATATGTGTGTGTGCTCATGTGTGAACACATGCACAGAATAGAGCTAGAGAGTACTCGCAGGGATTACTAATGTCACCAGCAGTTGTACTAGGGACAGAACATCCTAACCATTGGCAGTTCTCGTAACACTCCCTGCTATTAATTTCAAGATGCCCCAGGTGAGGTATGACAATGACTCAGCACAGTCCCATCTCCTTGCTGAAAAAATCAGCATTTGACAGGTCACTAAACTCAGCTCTGCACACAAATGACAAGACTTAAAAAAAATCAGTCTTCCTAAAGCAGTTACTCCTAATTACTCTGTAGGATCCCTTGGGGGTTATGGCCAGAGACGTTGGCAGGCAAAGATTCTCATTTGCCAAGTATAGCTTTGGGCTCTGTTCATCTTGGTCATGCCCTGCTACAAAGGGTGCCTGCCTCATGTCCCTGCCTGCTGGGGTGGCTCTGCTGCCAGCAGGGACATCATTATGAACCAAACATTATCACCCTTAAAAATGCACTGCAGATCCTATGAAAAACATTCAGTTCTCGATGTTACAGGACAAAGCCCAAATTCCAGAAGAATGAGAAGGTTCAACTCTGCCAGGCACATGGCAAGTTTGGTGAATGAATGAATGAATCCCCCAGTGAGGTCCAATGTATCGCACAATGGCTAACTATGAGGCACGTGATGTATCTAAATTAAAATTTATTGAAACAACTTTCAGTGAAATAAAATATGATTTTATTTTAATTGAAACTATTTTAAAAGATTAATGGGCTGGAACTCCAATGTAGAAATTTTAGGCATCCTCTAGCAAGAAAAGGAGGTATTTTGAAATGGGAAGGAAAGAAAGAAGGAAGATGCACTGTCACCCAAATAATGCTACATAGATAAGATCCTGCCCACTTAGAAGGTGGGCTCCAACTTGAAGAATATAAAGTTGTGTTTACCCCCAACTTATCAATACCAGCACACCCCCGACCCGATCTCTTGGTGACCTCTGCTGGCACCCTCTAGGCAATACACAATTGGTATAGGTGGTTTATAAATAAATGATTGAATGAATAAGTCAGGAGCAAACCTTCCTTACAGAAGAATTACAAATAACATAGGTAGATGTAATCATTAGGCTCTAGGAGGTAGAGTTTAATCCATGGTTGCTTCTGAGTGTGAGCTGGACTTAGGGCTTGCATACAAAGAGTAGAAAAAGAAGAAAAATTGTAACTTGACTGTGGAGGAACCAGGTAAATATTAGCTCAACCAAATTGTCAAGGTAAATGTCTCCAAGGAGGAGATGTGAAATGATCAGAAAGTCATTTCATGTCTGGGGCATTTGTTCCCAAAGACACATAACCACAATTTAATCATGGGCAAAGCATCAAACCCGTAATGAGGGCCACTTCAAAGAATATGTAAGACTGAACAGTATTCCTCAAAGCTGTCAAGGCCAAGCTAAAACAAGGAAAGACAGAGACTTCCCTACAGTAGATCACAGGGGAGACATACAACATGTTATCCCAGGTTCTGTTGTAGAACAGAGAAAGAATACGAGTGGAGAATCTGATAAAATCGGAATAAAATCCTGAGTTTAGTTAAAGGTGTATTACATTGTAGATTTCTTTTTGACAAATTTATCAAGGTAATGTAAAATGTTAGCATTAGGGGGAATAGGTAAGGTATATACAGAAACTTCCTGTACTATATTTGCAACATTTCTGTAGTTGCTTATATTTTAAAACATTATTTAAAAATAATCCCTGAGGAAGCTCAGACCAAGAGAATTGAGGCTCATAGCCATGGGGAGATTTTTGAATGGACTCCCAGGTGACTCAAGGGACCATGTCTCTGTCTGAGAGGGTGAGAGGGCCTAGTGGTCAACAATGATACAACAGCACAGCCATGAATGCAATCCAATGGAACAGCCTTCCCAGTCCGTCAGGCACAGGATGGGGACCAATCCTTCCACAAGAAAAACAAAAAGCTTATCGGTATGCTTTTGTGCTAAGAGGCATTGATTAATGGTTCTATTTTCCTTCCTAATATTGTTTAAAATATGAATTGTCAGAGTTTGTCCCAACAGCTAAATGGCTCAGGGAGAAAGAGAGAGGTGAAGGCAGTTTGGGTAGAGAGTCACACTGTAATTTAGTAAGATACAAATTTGCAAGATGGCAATTTCACTTTTGCCATTGATCCTTAGGCACCAAAAAAAAAAAAAAAACAGAAACAAAAACAAAACCCAAAAACACTGCCCATCATAAATCAGGCCTGTATATGGCTGCTACTTGGCCATTCTTATTTTGCTAAGGCAGGTGACTATGAGGCAGATCTTGTTAAGAGGAAATGTCACATTTAGAGATCTTTGATGTGTCATTTGCATTTGATACAGTTGATCACTCATCCCTCTTTAATGCCTTTTCTTTGTTGGACTTTCAAACCAGTCTCTTGGTTTTCCTTTAATTTCACTGGTCCATTCTCAGTCTCATTGGTTGGGCTCTGCTCTTCTCACCAACAGTTAGTGTTGGAGCAAACAAGAGCTTGACCTTCTTTCCTCTTCTCTTTCTTGGTTGATGTCACCCAGTTTCATGGCATCTAGGTTTCAACATGTTCCCAAAGATATTTCTCCTTCCCAGATGCCTCTTTTCAACTCCAGACTCAATGCCTGTCCAACGCCTTTTAGACATCTCCACTAGGATGTCAACATTCTGCAAGGATGGTTTATCTACTAGGATGTTCCCAGGAATCCCAGACCAAACACTTATAAAATGAAACTATTGACCATTCCGCAACCCCAAATTCCTGCCCCAGCCATAGCCTTCCCCACTAAGGCAACTCCATTCTTCCAGCTGTTCAAGCCACAAATCTTGTAATCACCTTTCTCTCATTCTCTCACAACCCACAATTGCTAACTCTACCTTTTAAATTTCCAGAATCCAACCACTGCTACCTGCCATGGCCACCACCCTGGGCTAAGCCACCATCATTGCTGGCACAGATGACTGCAGTAATTTGTAACTGGTCTCTCTGCTTTACCTCTGCTATAGTCAACTCTTAGCCAGCAGCCAGAAGATGTCAAATACGCCTTTTTTTTTTTTTTTTTTTGCAATATTTGCACAAAATCCTGCAATGACTTCCTAGGTTGCTGATAGTAAAAGCAGAAGTGCTTATCATCTGTGTATGATGTGACTCAGTGCCTCTGTCCTCCCTCTTCCACATCCTCCCTGCCTGGCTCACTCTGTTCCATCCTTCTTGATGCTCCTCAAGCTGGCCCTAGGCCTTCCCTGGGGACTATTCTCCTGTGACTCTTCTTCCACACATCTACATAGGTCATTTCTAGTCTTGGACCAAACTGTAGGATTGCCAGACAGAAGACACCTAGCTAGATTTGAATTTCGGATAATGACATGGGACATAAAACTGGGGACATTTAATTTGGGGACATACTTACATTAGAAATGATTTTTTATGAAATTTATATGTAACTGGGCATGTATTATTTTTATTTGCTTAATCTGGCAATGCCACTCTAAAATGTCATTGTGTCAGTGAAGCCTGTCTTGGTCTTTCTAAAATTTCACTTCTTCCCACACACTCTCCATGTTTATCCAAACCCACATGCTTCATAGTTTACTTATTTGTCACATAAATCCTGTCTCTGATGCCATTAATGAAAACTTCCTGAAGAAGAGGTTGGCTGTTCATTGCCATACCCCAAGGATCTAGTGCTCTCCTGGCACATAGTAGGCACTCACTAAATACATTTTGAATAAATGAATATCTTAAGAGATTAAGAGCTGCTGAGCTTCTACAGCATAGCAGGCATTTTAACAGGTGCTTGGGGTACTCAAAACAACCTTGGGCTATACATGGTTGCTGTTTTCCAGAATGGAGAATCAAAGAGGTTTGGTGATGTGTCCCAAGGTCACACAGCTAATAAGTTGCGATTCTAGGATGTGAGTCTAAGTTTGCCAAACATAACAAGCCGTTCTTGTTTTGTTATGCCACGTGACTTATAAGACAGATCTTGTTAAGAGGAAATTTTGTATTTATTTATTTTTTTTTAATATTTTTTAGTTGTAGATGCACACAATAGCTGAATATTTTTTAATTTTTTTAATTTTTTTTTTTATGTGGTGCTGAGGATCGAACCCAGTGCCTCACGCATGGGAGGCAAGTGCTCTACCTCTGAGCCACAATCCCAGCCCAAATTTTGTATTTATTTTTGATGAGAATTTATTCAAGAGCTCTATTTAGTGTGTGTGAAGCACATTTAACTCAGGAAAATGATCATTGGATCATTGTTCTTGGTTTGCACTAAATGTCACTTTGCAGATGTATGGGACAGAATGCGAGTGAATGCTCTCCACAGCTCTGTGGGTTCCTGTCCTATATCACAGCCTCCCCTATTCATTTGTCTCCTCTCACATTCAAAGCACACATTTGTTAAATTGTTTCAAGATGTCTCCAAGGTACAATTTTGTTTTATAGTCACTGTCAACCCAAACTATTTAATGTTAATTTCTTACAACCTACTCCACTGTCAGCTTTCCTCATCACTGATATTTATTTCCCAGCTAAATGTGCATTTATTTGTTGACATTTTTATTAAATCGGATGGCAATAAATCTGCCTGTTTTTTTAAATCTATTTTCTGCTCAAGAATTCAAAGTAAGTTGATATGTTTAGTAATAGGGTGACCAACTGTCCAGAGCACCTGCTGAGGGTAAGTGCTGTGACATCACAGCCTGGGGTGAGGCAGGGCAGAGTTGGAAAAACCCTTCCTGGTGTCTTGACACACACCAGGATTGGTGCTATGTCCTGCAGCGTTTGGATAAGCATCTCCAAAGAGACCTGATGGATGACATCACTGTCTATCTTCTTGACCACTGAGAACTTGGAAGGGTGTGGAATACCAAGAGAACCCTTTCCTCTCTAAAATTTCACTTCTTCCCACACACTCTCCATGTTTTCCCAAACCAACATGCTTCATAGTTTACCTGTTTGTCACATCTATCCTGTCTCCTATGCCATTAATGACAGGGCACAATAGTCATTATGGTCTCTTCATTTTGTTCTCAATTCCAGCTTGCTCTCCTTCTGGGCCCCCTGGTTTCTGCTGTCATCCTGCACTGCATTGGCTCATCCTGAGTTATCTGCATGGGAGCCATAATTCAGGATGATGATTGAGCCACCTCAAGCCTGGAGGGCTTTCTTTGATATTCAGGCCAAGCTGTTCCTCCTACACTTGAAAGAACCCTGGGGAACTCCCAGAGCTTTAGAGCAAGCCCAGACTTCAAAGCTGGAGGATCTCCCCCAGTGACTATGCTTGTGCCAGAATTGCAACAGCTCGGGTGAGCTGGTTTAGTTTCCCAGAGACTCAGGGTGCTAATCCATAAAATGGGGACATATCTCACCAGCCTCCTAGCTCCATGTAATTGCTTAGTAAGCTGCAAAGTACTGGATGGATGTTCAGAAATCTTATCTTTTTCAGCAATCTAGGCTTTGGGGAGAATGAGGCAAAAGAAATTTTGGTAGAATCCAAACTTGGGGGCGAAGTAAATAAAACAATGCTTTTGTTTTGCAGTTACTAGGATGATTTTGGTTGGCTATGGTTCTTGGCGGGCAACAGATTGAATTGATAGTGTCCTATTTGTTCACTTATATCACATTATTAGGGACCTTGTAATAACACTTTCATCACATTTTTAGGGATATCATTAAATATAATCAAGTATCCAAATTACAGTTTGCTATGAGTGGGTCCCAGGAATTTAGTTTCACTTTAATTTTCTACTAATTAAACAATATAATGCACAATCAAAAGTTATATAGAATGAGTACAGTTAAAGAAGCATGTTATTACCCCATCAAATAGATCATATTATCTATCTAGTACCAACAATGAAGATATGATTAATATCATAAAATGTCAGTTTCCTTAGATGTATCTAAGGTTTGAGTCATTGCCCAGTAAATCACCTGTTTAAAAATGCATTTGTCAGCGTTAAGTCCTAGAATCAAAACTGTAAATAAGACTTCTGCAAAACAAGTGTGAACAGAATGGAAACTGAAGAATACAAATCCTGGCAAGGCAGTGACACACATCAGAAGGAACACTAGATTCAGAATCAGAACTGGGCTGCCTGGGACCTCACCCAAATCCTAAGCCTGGGTTTCCCCACCCATGAAAGGAACACTATCCCTTTTCAGGTTATTTGAAAGATCAAATACATAGGAGATGGGAAAATGTTTTGGCAAATCCAAAGCACTACACAGATGTAAGGAACTGGTGGAAACAAATCTTCAACTTAAAAGGTTGAGAAGATTTCCAGCCCTCTGTCCTCTCATAGAGATGGAATCCCCACATAATAGAAACCGTCTAAGGTTAAGTTCAGAAAACCATCTCTAAGGCCCATGTCCACCAATTAATGGGTGTGTGTCTTGGCTCTCTCTCCTTGTGGGCAGGAATTCCTCCCATGCAAAAATGGAGACAATTCTTACTTCACAGGCTTAGTAAGCTATACCCAGATAAGCTATGCAAAACCTATTTTATAAGCTGCCAAGCCCATGACCACATAAGAAAATATCTTCAGTAACATCATAAATACTTTTAAAGAATCCAATAGAAAATGCCTTAACTTATTCTTTCCTATTTCCTTTTTCCTTTTCCTTTCATCTATGCCCCTTTTTTCCTTGAGTTTAACTCTGCATGCAATCTATTGTAATTTGTACTTAAAAGCAAAATATTCAATGAACATGTGGAATTAACGTGTCTTGCACTGACAGTGGGGATCACTTTGATAATCCATACCAACATTTCTGAGCCTTTCTAAAACATGCCTCATTTTTTCCAAGTTTTTCAAAGCTTATCTTTTTCTACCTCTTTTTATTACTCCAGTTGCTTTTAGTTTGTCTCTTGGAACAAAATCTATTCTTGCCGTGATCTGCCAGCCCACAAGGAAGTTCCTGCTTCCTCCCTAGTTTTAACTTCTTCCTGCTCTGCCTGTTCTAGACAATGCCCTTTCTTAGATCTGTCCTTCCAACACCTCTATATGTCTGTGCTTCATATATGTTCCTTTTCATACAACATTTTCCTCTCATGGCAATGCTCTCCCATGGATTTCCACAGACCTGCTTCATTTCCACCATTGAACCTCAACTTAGGTCTCAGCTCTCCAAGAGGCCTTCCCGGGGCACATGGTGCCAGTAGCCCAGATCTTGAGTCTCTGTTCTGTTTCACTCCATCTCAGTGTCTTCTTGAGACTTTATTCTATCCAAATCAGTGGTTCTCAGCCAGGGAAATATTGCCACCAGAGGGGAATGTTTGGAAATGTGTTGGAACAGTTTTGATTGGCATGATGATTAAAGGCCATACTGGCCTCTAGTGAATGGGGCTGAAAGATGCTAAGCAACCTGTGAGGCCTGAGTAAATCTGTGTTAGGATAATCATTCCCACCAGATTGGTGATAGTTCCTCTGCTGAAAAATACTGATCTGCTTTTAGGTAATACATTGGCCCAATTGGAGTATAAGTTCCTATATTAGTTTCCTATTGCTGCTATAACAGATTACATGTTTAATGAATTAAAGCAAGATAAATTATTCTTTTACAGTTCTAAAGGTCAGAAATCTAAAATCAAGATGTCAACATACTGCATTCCTCCTGGAAAGTTCAGGGAAGAATCCATTTCTTTTTATCTTTCTAGCTTCTAGAAGCCTCTGCATTTCATGGCTCATCCCTCTGCCTCAAATCATTCCAATCTATTGTTTCCATTGTTACATTTCCTGCGAATGACTCTTACCTTTAGCCTCCTTCTTATGAGGACTTCTGTGTTATATCAGGCCCACTGGATAATTACCTAGTCTCAAGACCCTTAACGTTATCTGCAAAGTCCCTTTTGTTATATGAGGGAACATTCACAAATTCCACAGACCAGGATACAAACATCTTTGGGAGCCCATTATCCTACTGTAGCTCCAAACCAGCAAAGACTATGTCTTGCTTATGTAATGTTACAGACCCTGAGCTCAGCACAGCAAGACAATAGACAATGTCTGATGCTGGATGAATCAAAGTCAAGTTTGCTGCCGTGGTCACTGCATCCTGGTAAACCCATTCATGGGCAATTTCTCATGTGATACTGCCCTATAAAATAAAGCTGCAATTTAAAGCAATGTTGTTGCCCCTTACGGAGTACGAGTTTATTTGTGCTGAAAACTCCTTTACAATAAGCAGAGTTCTTTCTCAAAATCAGGAATATGACTTTGTCAGCATCTGCTCAACCCTGAACTTTCAGTGTAAATCTTCCCATGAGATACCCTCAGCCATAAATCTTCCCACTGGCTGTTTTCACAAGGAATTGGTTGTAAATGAAGAAAGAAGGTTAATCCTAAGTGTTCACATTTACAGTGAAACAATGTCTTATTGCAAAATAATATAACTACTATTAATGTTTATGGAAATTGATATAACAAAGCTCTCCCCTTTGAGATTGTGTCTGTAAGAATATAACAGGCCTTAGGCCATTCATGCTGCTATCACAAAATTTCTGAGATCTGGTAATTTACAAATAAGAGAAATTTACTTCTCACAGTTCTGAAGGCCAGAAAGTCCAAGACAAGTTGCTGGTTAGTTCAGTGTCTGGTGAGGGCCTGTTGATAACAGATGGCATTGTCTAGTTGTCTTCATATGACAGGAGTGATGGAAGGGTCAGGCAGACTTAGTGTCTAATGAGCGCTGCTGTATGCTTCCAAGATGATATCTTGTTGCTACTGCCTCTAGACAGGACAGGAGCAAACTCTGTCCTCATATGAAAGGGATGGAGGGATGAGGCAGGCCTCTAAAGTCTTTTTATAAAGGCATAAATCTTGTTCATGATGGCAGAACCTTTATAGCCTAATAACTTCCTGAAGACTCTCCCTCTCAATTCCATGGCCAAGTTCAGTTCCAACATATGAATTTTGGAAGGACACTTACAAACTTTAACTGTACTACTACAATAGAGATTATTCAGAAAGAATGGTATGGAACCTAAAGTATTTTCAAGTTTTGTCTTTGGAAAAAATTTTGTAGGTTCAAATCAAGAAACATAATAGCCAGATCAGGCACAGGACCACCCCACCAATTTGCTAACCCGACAACTCATCAACCCATGCCAGAGCCCAGGCCCAAGCCCAGGACCACCCCACTGACCTATGTGAGAGCCCAGGCCTAGGCCTGCCTCCATGTGAAGTGGGGAACAATGCTGTGGCTCCCCATTTACCAACATGTGGCTTCTTTGGCCGGCCTCTATCTTGGGACACTGTGGCCATCACTATAGCCCACTCCATGAAGTAACGTCCACCTTGGGACAACAGACAGGGCCTGGTGGCAGCTGCCTGCCACAGCAAGGCATGCCGCAGTGCTGCATCTCTGAACAAACAGCCCAAAGCTATCATAAGGCCTGCTCTTTCAGCCTCATCTCTGAAAGTGGTTGTCTCCATCTTGGTACACTCCCAATGCCATCTTGAGTTACCTCTGCTACCTCTGCCACCGTCTTTAGTTGCAGTAGTGTCCATCTTGGGACACTGGCTGAGGACTGGAAGTCCAACACCAAGGAACTTACAGGTTTGACAATACCGCTGCCACCAAGAAGGGATGTAGGGACTTCCATCTAGGGACAACAACCAGGACGGAAGACCATCACCAAGGTCCCTGCAGGCTTGGTTATGCCAGAGGTATCCTTGTTAGGTGTACTAATAGCCACCATCTCGTAGCACAGACAAGAGAGTGCCTTGCACAGGGTCACCTTTTTCTTTCTTTTATCCTACTAACAGCCAACTTCTTTTGATTCATCTTTCACTCTTCCTATGACCAAATACCTCTACATTCTTACCTCCTACCTCATAAACATCACACCCTACACCCTCCCATTTCACTCTTTATCCAACAGTAGAAACTGTAAACCCTTTTGCAAACCTAAAGCTTATATTGCAGATACTAACTGAACACATCATTTCTGTTTATTGTGACAAAACTGTAATAGTCTAAACAGAAACTATTTGGTTTAAAGCTGTATATTATTTGCATTGGGTGCTATTAATATGGATCTTCCCCTTAAAGGTGAGACACCAGAAACCTGCAGGGACATTGTAAGATTATAGGATAGAAACTGTAATGCCTCAGATCAGGACTGCTAGAGGAGAAGACACATGGAAAGCATGAAAAGACAAGGGAATAAAGTGCCCCAAACAAACCAAGATGATACAATAATAGAATCCATTGACAAAATAGTAGATAAAATGTCAGAGAAGGAGTTCAGAATGTACATAATTAAAATGATCAGTAAATGAAACAATGACATAAGAGAGCAAATACAGGCAACAGTTGATCATGCCAACAAAGATATAAGAGAGTAAATAGCAAAAGATTGCTTTAAGAAAGACACTTGGGTGCAGTGGCACACTCCTGTAATCCCAGAACTTTGGGAGGCTGAGGCAGAAGAATTGTGAGTTCAAAGCCAGCCTCAGCAATGGCAAAGCACTGAGTAACTCAGTGAGACCCTGTCTCTAACTAAACACAAAATAGGGCTGGGGATGTGGCTCAGTGGTCCAGAACCCCTGAGTTCAATCCTCATACAAAAAAAAAAAAAAAAAACCAAGAGAGAGAGAGATTCTGAAAAAAAAAATCCTTGAAATGAATGAAACAATAAACCAAAAAAAAATAATTTTCAATAGAAAGCTCACCAATAGACTAAATGACTTGGAAGATGGAACCTCAGACAATGAAGACAAATATGCAATCTTGAAAATAAAGTTGACCACACAGTGAAGATGGTAAAAAATCATGAATAGAACCTCCATGAAGTATGGGATAATATCAAAAGATCAAATCTAAGATTTGTTGGGATAGAAGAAGGCACAGAGTTTCAAACCAAAGGAATGCACAATCTCTTCAATGAAATAATATCATAAAATTTCCCAAACATGAAAAATGAATTGGAAAATCAAATACAAAAGGCTTACAGGACACCGAATGTAAAGAATTACAACAAATCTACACTAAGGCACATTGTAATGAAAATGTCTATAAGGATAGAATTTTGAAAGCTGCAAAAGAAAAGTTTCACATTACATATAGGAGGAAACCAATTCAGATCTCAGCAGATTTCTCAGCCCAGACTCTCAAAGCTAGGAGATCCTGGAACAATATATACCAAGCTCTGAAAGAAAATGAATGCCAATCAAGAATCTTATATCCAGCAAAAATCAAGCTTCAGATCTGATGATGAAATACAAACCTTCCATGATGAATGAAAGTTAAAAGAATTGATAAAGAGAAAGCCTGCACTACAGAGCATTCTTAGCAAAATATTTCATGAGGAGGAAATGAAAAACAACAATAAAAATCAGCAAAAGGATGAGCTACACTAAAGGAAAAACAAATCAAAGGAGAAACTAAGTCAAGTAAAAAACCAAAAACAAACCAAAATGATTGGGAATACAAGCCATATTTCAATAATAACCCTGAATGTTAATGGCCTAAACTCATCATTTAAAAGACACAGACTTGAGACAGCTTCCAAGATGGCAGCCTAGACTAATGTGGTATTCCTAGTCTCTCCAGGACTGGGGTTTAAAGTAGGGGAAACACTGTTTCTCTGTGAGTTATTAGAGGACACTCAATGGCTGCCTTCATGCAGGAATTCCACTCGTGTGCCCGCAGAGTCAACAGGCCCCAGTGTTTGCACAGACCCCAGCCACGCACTCTGGTGCAGGACCCTGACTGATCACCAGTGTAAAACTCACTTCCACACATTATCCCCGGCTCCAGCACCCACACATCCCACAGGATCTCAGGTTGCCCACCCATGCAGGACCCCTAGCCATTGCTCCCAGGCATGACTCCAGGCACCCACGCAGGACCCCCGGCTGCTGCTCTTGTGTGGATCTCTATCTACCAGAGTGGAACTTCCCTGTTCTCTTACACCTGGGAACACAGGACAGGATTTAGAGACAAACTTTTACTTTTGCACAGCACACCACAGAGCTACATCTCTGGACACATCACCCAACACTACAGCCCAGCCCAGCCCTTCACCCTATCTTCAAAGCAAAAGCCTTTATTGTGAGACTCTTGCCTCACCATCTTGTACCTGAGCAAGCAGATACCAGTAAGCAACAGACAATTCCACCTACTAGAAGAGAAGGGAAGCAATCCTGTTTATTTACATAGAGACTTTTTATTTATTTATTTTATTTTTTCCTTCTATTATTCCTTTTCTCCTTTTTTTCTTTTTTCTTTTTTCTCTTTGCTTCCTTTTTTTCTTTTCTCTCTCACTCTTTTCCTGCCTTCATATCCCCAACATTTGTGAAACCAAGTATTTTTTATACATTAGGCTACTGTGGACTGAGATATCTGATTAGTATACTACAGTTGTATTAGACAGTCTCATAACTTCCATCTTTACATGTTTTATTTTTCTTAATTTATATGTCTCCTCGTTAATTGTAATCTATTTTCTTTCTACTTATTGGTATTCCCACAATCTCTTTCTCTCTTTTCTACTAATAGCCAACTTCTTCTGGATTCCTCTTTCATGATTTCTAGGATCTAATAACTATATCCTCATTTCCTACCTCCCTAATATCTCATCCTACACCCCACCTCCGGTTCTTTCTAGTCCACCAACAGAAACTATAGACCCTTGTGCAAACCTATTGTTTATATAGTAGATGCTAATTGAACTCATAATTTCTGTATATTGTGACAAGGTTGTAAATGTATTTAGGAGCTTGGTTTAAAACTATATATTGTTTGTATTGAGATCTGCCAATATTGGTCCCCTCCTTAAAGGAGAGGTATTGGAACAGAGGTATAGGTTCTGTAGAGAACCTATAGGCCTATAGGATAAAAACTGTAACACTTTGGACCTGCAATGCTAGAAGGGGAGACACGCAAACAACATGAAAAAACAAGGGAAGAAACTGCCTCAAACAAACCAAGATACTACATTATTAGAATCCTTGGTCAGCACAGCAGAAGAAATGTCAGAGAAGGAGTTCAGGATGTACATAACAAAAATGTTCTGTGACTTTAAAAATGATATAAGAGAGCAAACCCAGGCAGCAAAATATCATTTTGATAAAGAGCTACATAGGCAAATATAGGAAGCATAAGATTACTTCAATAAGGAAATATTCTGAAAAAGAACCAAACAGAAATCCTTGAAATGAAAGAAACAATAAACCAAATTAAAAACTCAATAGAAAGCATCACCAACAGATTATATCACTTGGAAGACAGAACCTCAGACAATGAAGACAAAATATCTAATCTTGAAAATACAGTTGACCACACAGTGAAGACAGTAAGAAACAATAAACAGAACATCCAATAATTATGGGATAACATGAAAAGACCAAACTTAATAATTATTGGGATAGAGGAAGGCATAGAATTTCAAACCAAAGCAATCCTCAGTAGAAAATTGAAGCAGAAGGCATCACAATACCAGACCCTTAACTATACTACAAAGCTATAGTAGCAAAAACAGCATGGTATGGGCACCAAAATAGACAGGTAGACCAATGGTACAGAATAGAAGACACAGACACAAACCCACATAAATACAATTATCTCGTACTAGACAAAGGTGCCAAATACATACACTGGAGAAAAGATAGCCTCTTTGACAAATGGTGCTAGAAAAACTGGAAAACCACATGCGGCAAAATTAAACTAAACTCCTTTCTCTCACCATGCAAAAAATTCAACTCAAAGTGGATCAAGGACCTAGGAATTAGACCAGCGACATTGCACCTAATAGAAGAAAAAATCCATTATGTTGGATTAGACCCAACTTCCTTAACAAGATTCCTAAAGAATAAGAAATAAAATCAAGAATCAATAAATGGGATGGATTCAAACTAAAAAGCTTCTTCTCAGCAAAAGAAACAATCAATGAAGTGAACAGACAGCCTACATTCTGGGAGCAAATTTTTGCCACATGGACATCAGATACAGCACTAATCTCCAGGATATATAAAGAACTCAAAAGGCTTAACACTAATAAAACAAACAACCCAATCAATAAATGGGCTAAGGAGCTGAATAAAAACATCTCAGAAGAAGATACACAATCTATCAACAAATATATGAAGAAATGTTCAATATCTCTAGCAATTAGAGAAATGCAAATCAAAACTACTCTAAGATTTCATCTCACCCCAGTCAGAATGGCAGTTATCTAAAATACAAGCAACAATAAGTGCTGGCAAGGATGTGATGAAAAAGACACACTCAAACAGTGCCAGTGGGACTGCAAAGTTGGTGCAACCAATCTGGAAAGCAGTATGAAGTTTCCTTAAAAAACTTGGAATGGAACCATCATTTGACCCAGCTATCCCACTCCTCGGCCTTACCCTAAAGATTTAAAGACAGTATACTACAGTAATGCAGCCACTTCAATGCTTATAGCAGCAAAATTCACAATTGCTAAACTGTGGAAGCAACCTAGATGCCCTTCAATAGGTGAATGGATAAAGAAATTGTGGTACATATACACAATGGAATATTACTCAGCATTAAAAGAGAAAAAAATTATGGCATTTGCAGGTAAACGGATGGAGTTGGAGAACATCATGCTAAGGAAGTAAGCCAATCCCCAAAAACCAAAGGCCAAATGTTCTCCCTAATAAGTGGATGCTGATCCATAATGGGAGGGGGCATGAGGAGAAAGGAGGAACTTTGGTTTGGGCAATGGGGAGGGAAAGGAGGGGAAATGGGGGCAGGAAAGATGGTGGAATGAGATGGACATCATTACCTTAGGTGCATGTATGACTGCACATATTGTGTGAGACTACATCATGCACAACCAGAGAAATGAAAAGTTGTGCTCCATTTGTGTACAATGCATCAAAATGCATTCTGCTGTCATATGTATCGAAAAGAAAAGAAAAAAAACAATAACCATCATTTCTGAGGACCAGTCTGACACATACAATTTGCAAACTCTCCCTTTTCATGTGCAGGGCCTTGGTACTTGCCTCTTATACCCTTCATGCTCAAAAAGGGTAAGGGTTTCCATTGCACAGATGAAGACCAAGGGTCAGAGGGCAGGAACACCCTGAGGGCAGAAGCCACCCGTATTAGAAATCAAATCTCCTAGCTTTCCTTCCAGCCAGGACTCTTTCTTTTCACTTCTGCAGACAAATATGTCCCCACATCTTCCAGGACAAAATTCTCTGAGCCCAGGGGAAGTCAGAGGAAGCTCCTTGGCTGATAGGCAGTTTGCAGGACTCACCTGTAGAACTCAATTAGAGGGAAAATATTCATGTCTCAGGATTCCTAGAGCCAGCATAAAAAAAGGGGGGGGCACTAGTACATTTCTGCATGATTCTAATCCAATTCGACTCGGGTTGCCTTAGCAGCAAGTAAAATCAATGTGGAGGTGGGAGGAGGAGCATGATGTGGAAAGGGGAGGTGGGGAGACCAAGAGTGAATTACTGTCTTTATCAACCACCACATGTATCCAAGGGAAATTCTCATTTATAGAGCAGATTACATTTGCTGGTAACTTCGAGCGGGGATTCTGACAAGCCATGCAAGAATTACTCTTTTTTATGGAAATTCAATCTAGTTTGACTCTAAGAACCCTGGGCCCATCTAAAATGATAAGTGACAGGAAGAGCAATGCATCAGGGATCTGCTCAGGTAAACTGGGTCCTAGCCACTGGCCCTTCCCGCCTGAGTACTTGATGGCCAGCCTCTGTCCTTGTCACCATGGAAGCAACAGGAAATTGTTAATGCTTTTACAGACACTTCAGCATAGGGGCTGTGAAACAGCCTCTTGGAATTGTGTGTTGGAGACCCTTCAAGGTTAATTCAGACCAGCATGCTCAGCGGATGGACTGAGGGCCTGGAGGATTATCTTTCCCTCTCTCCCTCCCTCCCTCCCTCCCTCCCTCCCTCCCTCCATTCCTCAGCAAAGCAATGTTTTGCAAGGCAGCTGGGGCCCAGGGGAGAAAGGCCACAGTGCCCAGCTTTGTGTCTTGCCCATAACATCCAGTTCTTAACTGTGAACAATGCGCATATCCACTCAGAGGTCCATCTCCTCGTCCATCAAAAGGGAGACGTGGTGAGCTGTAGTGGTTATTGTTACTTGTCAGGGTACACAGGAGTTAAAAGCTGGACCATTTGCAATACCCAACCTCAGCCCAGGGAGGAATTCCATGAAAATGACCCTAGCAGAGCCATGGAGACTTACCTGATTTCTAAGTCTGGCTCTGCCACTTGCTATGTGTGAACTTGGATCGCTTACATAACTTCTCGAAGCTTTAGTTTTCTAAGCAAAGATAATTATAGTACCTGTCTCAGAAAATTGCATAACTGAATACAAGAAGGCATCTGTAGCCAGGAGCACAAAGTAAAGCCTCAATAAATGTTGGCTTATCTACTTGATATTATTTCTTGGTATTATTACATAAATATTGAGAGAGACCTCCTCTGTCCTATGGGATTACACAGTTGATGGGTATGAAGATGGTAATGCCAGTATCGCTTTCCCCTGGCAGAATGGAAAAAGCCATCTGAACAGGAGAGAGTGAAGACAAGAAATGCTTACTGGTGAGATTACAGACTAGGTAACTGGTAACTGAGTCCTGGTAACTTCATTTGAACAGATTTATCCAGCCAGACCTGACTATGAGCCTCCTCAAATGCCAGTTTCATGGGCCTGTGCATGTTCTCTTTTCTAAAGCCAGTTTGAAGTGGGTTTCTATAATCTTGGAATTAATAAATGGGACTTTATTAAATGATTTCTAAGAGTTCTCACATTGCTGAAATTACCTGGCCACATCATTTTATGTCACTTATTCATTAGATATTTAGGGCTACCTAAAATATCAAGGGGGCATTTTGGGGAAAGAAGAAAAGGTTGAAATGTCCTCATTGCCTACCTGGATGCTTACTGCGAAGAAAGTTAAGCAGACAGATTTGGATTAAGGAGCAGTAAATAAATAAATAAAATCAATGACCAGGATGAGGAAATATATTTAAGCTAACACTTGAAGTTTAAATAGGACTTCATATTGTGAAGAGTAGGTAGAATTTATCCTCACTGGTGATAAGATTCCATTTCACATCATTGCAAGAGTCCTTGTTGAACTTGTCGATTTGAACTTGTCGATCAGAGAGAGTATGAGACCATGGTATCTCCTATACATTGTTATGGAGCATAAATTAGTAGAGCAACTTTGGATAACAGCCTGTAAATTATGAAGTTAACATTGACATATCCCACAAGTCAGCATTATTTCCCTCCCAGGATATATGCCAAAGAGAAAAATCTTGTGCAGCAGGAACCCTATGTAAGAATGCCCATGGTGGCATTGTTTGTGATGGCAAATATATGGAAGCAGCACAAAAACCCACTGACAGGAGAATGGATAAATACATTCACTATGGTATACTCATTCAAAAGAATATTACATAGTAGTCAAAATGATTATGATATAGCTGTTTATAAACAAGTGGGAAAATCTTAACAATATTGAATGAAAAAATAGTCCTAGAAGATCATACACATCACAATAACATTTTTATAAACAGAATAAATGGTAAGTCAGTAGTATATATTTAAGGATTAGAAAGAGGAGGAGTAGCAAATATAAATCCAAGATTGTGACAGTGTTTCCTTTGGATGAAGGGATACAGGAAGTGAGAATATGGAAAATCCCTACAGGTAAGTTACTGTTCATATTCTAATTTTCAAACTTATCCCTATGTAAAGAGTATTTCATAAGCCAAAGATTATGATTACAGTAGTCCTTCCTTAAATATGGGAGCCCAAAACGATTAAAGAGAAAATTTCAAAAATACATACTTCATGAGCTTTAAATTACACACCATTCTGAGTAGTGCAATGAAATGCCATGCCACCCTACTCTAACCCCACCCAGAACATAAATCATCCCTTTTTCCAGTGCATCCACACTGTATATGCTATCTACCTGTTAGTCACTTAGTAGCAAACTTGGTTATCACTGGATTACTGCAGTGCTTGTGTTCAAGTACCTTTACCTTGTAGCCTAACACTATGTCACATCTCACTTCATTTCATAATGTAGGCAACATATCATCTCACATCACAAGGATAAAGACAGTACAGTTTAAGATAACTTGAGAGAGAGACCATATACACGGAATTTGATTACAGTATAACATTATAATTCTATTTTATTAGCAGTTATTGTTGTTAATCTCTTACTGTGCCTAATTTAGACATTGTAAGCAAAAATAACCAACATGTTCTCGGCATCATAATGAAAATACAAATAACCAGGACAGATGCAGACCTCAAAGGGAACAGGAAGCTTTCCTTACTCCACAGTGGAGTAAAGGAAAGTAATCAGGCACAGAAAGGGTAATAAAAATGATTCTAGGTATGAAAACGGCCCATGGGTTACAAAAGGAGTCTGAGTTTTATAGCTTACAATGAGGGTGAATTAATCATTGGAAACAGTGGATATGCTGATCGGACAGTCAGGAAACTAGTTGTGCATGTTAAAATTTTTAACTCAGGAAAGCAGTTGTAAGACGTTTGAAACTCATTGTTATCGGGAGAGACAGGAGGTCAGATCCCGAGGGATGAGTACTCAAATCCACCCCCCCCCATTGCCTTTCTTCTTCCTCTCGGATTCATTGTTTCTAGAGCTTCACTATTTACTTTTCTCTTTCCAGGACTCATCAGCAATGGGAAAGAGTAAAACTCCAGAGCTCAGTTTCAGTATCCACCTCCTCTCTTCAGGGCCCACTGTTCCTGGAACAAGATTTACTGGGAGAGGTTTAATATTTGGCTAATTTCCCTCCCTCCTACAGAGCCACACTGGTTTTCCATTTTTCCTGGGGACTGTCTTGTAGGAATATTATTTTCCATAACCCTTCAGACATTAAACCTTATCATGGGTATAGATGTATGGGATAAATAGTGTATATAGGGTTCAGTGCTATCAGGATTGCTAGCACCCACTGGGGGTGTCAGAACATTTTCCCCTAAGGACAGGGGCAACGAGGTGCTGATGTGATCTCATTCTGTCAAATGGGTATTAAGGGGAAAAATGTCAGAAGGAGCATTAGAGACAGAGGAAAGGCCTCTTTTGGAAGGTTGGGTGCTCCTTCCCCTAACCCCTCCTGCAATTAGTCATGGCCAAAGCTGGACATAATGTGTTTATGTGTGAGCACGCCTTCACATACAATTTTTGGTAAGGATTAGAGGGGAAGTCAGAGCAGTAGTGTAGGTCTGGAGAAGTCAGAGGCAACACATCATTCACAGCCATAAGGGCTTGGGCTTCTTCCTAGACACAATGGAGAACCACAGAGGCTTCAAGTAGAACAGAGTTCTGATCACGTTTAGATTATAAAGCATCATCTAGGCTGCAGGATGAAGGATAGACTGGGAGGCAGGCAGGGAGGCAGCAGGAACAAAATCAGATAAAGGAAGTAAGAAGTTCCTGTATTTCACCTGTATGGGAGATCTTGATACCCAGGACCAGGGGCAGAACCTGGGGGTAGAGAGCAAAGGGCAAATCCAAGAATGTGCAGAGACAGAAATTGTCTTTTATGTTGTGCATTTCCCTTGAGACAAAAGAAGAACCCAACTTCTCATTCATAAATCTCTATCAGCCAGTAATAAGTTCACACACTCACCATTCAACATTCAAATAGATTCAATTAGGGGCAACTCACCAAAGAGGTGATCTTTGAAAACCAGAGGTCAGCCACGCTGGCTAGCACTTCACAGACAACCAGCTACAGCTGTAATTGAAAAACGGCTGATCCACACACTCAGGAGAAAGAAAAAAGATTGGCCATCCATAACTCTACCCTCAAGTTCATGACCTGAAAACCTAGACCAAAGGAATTGTCAAGAAAAATTACCCCACAAAATGATGGGAATCTTTGATTGCCCTCTCCTAAGTAGGAAGGCAAGCCTCATCATTTCTGTTTTTAGCCAGCATGCCTGGAACGCCTCACAATTTTAATTTTCTATTCAGGTTTTTTTTGTGTGTGACAATTAAATCAGACCTTGATGAATTTGGAGGAAAAAACACCCAGCACAGTGATTATGAGTACTAATTAGGAAGCAAAATAGTGGCTTTGATGAATCTGTGCTTGGTTTGTCCCTTAATTAATTGACTGGCTGCTATTCCACTTGATGGTTGATTGGTTGAAATATTCCATTAAAATCCAATACAGTCTGGGTCCTTTATTCAAAGGAGCCATCCAAGGATGAGATGCATGTGGGAAATGGTATGTGTGGGGGAGTGAAAGCCATGCATTCATTTATTATTTCTTTTGTTGGCTGCAAAGGGAATTCCTTGAGCAGGTCCGAGCATATGTCTTCATCTGAGTACAAGGTAACCTGTGTAACTCTGGGGAAATCTGCTGTAGAGGCAGCTAACAACTTGTTAGTTTTGCTAAATGAAAAGGGGCCTGTGGAAGCCCTAAAGGCCTGTTTCAAACACTGTGACCCCCAGAACAGCATGAGGGTGGCACTGAATGTCATGAACTGGTTTAGTATACCCTCTCTGCCTTTGCCTCTAGAGAAAAGTTCTGATTTTTCCACCCAAAACATGGCCAGGGAAATGTCTCAGCCAAACACAGAATGTGGGGTGCATTTCATCCCTCACATCAGCCAGTATTTTGGTAACTTTAACTCCTTTTCTTCTATAAAGTTTTTTGACATTAATTAAAACTGCAAATGACAGCAGCCAAGGTCAAGATTGTTTTTTTCTCCCTGCCCCCCTTCCCAAAGACCACACTCTTCCTCTTAAGTACTGGAGAAGTTATTGTACACCACACTGATCCAAGAGTACCTAGCAACCATTCCAAAGAAAATATTAATCTGATTCAGATAAAGAAACTATTGGAATTACCATGTCAGGATGTCAGCTCATCACCAAAGGTCAGCCTCAGAATTCCACTGAGACACGACATTCTATGCCTAAATGAGAGGCAGATTCTTGACTATGCATGAAGTAGTAGCAAGAAAGGAGAAACTGATCACCCACTGCCAAGCTTTGTTTATTCCTGTGCATGCAGATGGAATTCTTGCTTAATTGTACTCAATAGCAATAAATATTTCTGTATTTGACAATGAAATTACGATGATTACTTTTGTTTTCCAACAAATCCATATTGTTGCATGTTGGTTGTGGATAGGAAACGAGATAGTTACAGGACCATATTCCCAATTCCTTACAATCTACAAATGGAACTTTATGCAAAATTACAATTGCTTTTAGTTTTAAAATAGGAAAGATGACTTATTAGGACTGCTTATTCAAGAGGTGGCATGTCGGGAACTGCAGGTGCCCTTTTTATCAAGTCTGGAAATGTCCTATTCTTACATCAGAGATCCAATAGCTTATCAACTAGGAATGAGCTCACTAGATGGGAGACCATCCAGACCTGCTAAATGACAAGAGGGGTTCCCTAAGAGATTTGTCATAAGTCAGATTTGCAAGTAAAGAACAAGTAGAAAGCAGAAGGAAAGACAAAAAGAAAAGGTCTTTGTTTTGGAATGACCTACTTGGTACTGCCTTGTCTTGCTTAGCATCCGAGCATGCGTCTCCTGATTCACATCTGCCTGATCCCCTCCAGGCTCTTAATTTTAATCAACACATGGTCCAAGGTCTCTATAACCCCAGTAAATGGGGTGAAAAGAGCAGTGACCATTTTATAATTTCATTTGCTTTAAAATCATTTCCAGGTAAAAATCTGAATTTCTGGTGTTGTTTAACACCTATCTCTGTCTGAAGAACCAAGCTTACCATTCGAGACACCTGAGATGTCATTTTTCCCAAACAGATATAATCTTTCTTTGAACTCCTATCCATCATTCCTTTGCACAATTGTATGACACTAAGTTCTACTGTTACAACTTTTTTTGCATTCTTACCCTCTTCCTGTCTATCAAAACATAAACACCCAGAGAGCAGCAACCATCTTTTGTTAATCTGTGGAGCCACGCATATTTGTACATACCCAAGGAGTTTAATAGAACCCAGACTTTACTTAGACCCCAGTAGAATGGAACTCAGCCTCCTTGATGTACTAGCTGTATGCCTTATCTTTTGCAGGTCTCAGTTTCCTTAACTGTAAATTAAAGATGATTATGGGTTATATCCTAGGACTTTGGGCAGTGCTAAATGAAGTGATGCATATGAATTATTTAGCACAGTTTCTTGCATAAGATAAGCACTGAAAAAGTGGGAGTTATTAAAATTACTTGTAAGTGAAGCCCAAATCTGCTCCTTGCCTTTCTTCTTCACTGGGTCCTCCTTTAAGTCACAGTTAAGATTTCTTCCTATTTGCAATTTCAGTGTCTGCATTCTGCCTGATCTATGGTAGGCACTTGCTAAGCGCTTTTGGAAAAGGTGCATATTTCAGATGTCTGCCTTGCAACCTTATATCCTTCTGTTGATTGTAAGGCTACAGATTCTTTGATTCCATTGTTAAGAGTAGAAAGAAAAAGCTAATTGTCTGGATAGAGTCTGCAGGCCTCATTTGCAAGAACTAGAAAATGCTTCTCTTCATTCAACAGCATAAGGTTACTGTTTAAGTTTTCTATTTTCTGCACCTCCCTCACCCCTTTTTGTTCATAGAAAACAGTAGAAGTGAAGCAGGGAGAAAAAAAAAACAAGTATTATATTGAAATGCTAATCTCATTTCATTAAATGAATTGTGGAGGCTGAAGATAGTGATCTGTATCCTCAAAGAATAATTTCTTTAAATACCTTGAGGACAACTTTTAATCTTTTTTCTTTAAGAAAAAGCATTAAATTATGTTAACGAGTCCCAATTAAGCATGACTTTCAGAGCATCCAAGCTTAGGGGGATATACTCAGTGGTGAGGATGAAACACAGATACACCCCACCAGCTTCCCTTAGACACAGCTCTGTCCTGCCTTCCCTGGGAGGTTTACATTGTCTGAAGCAGCTCCCCAAAGCTAAGCAGTGCTTATTTCAGGAAACAGCAAATAAACACACCATTTCAGGTCAAGTCCATTACAAATGTCGTCAGGCACCTGCAAGCCTCTCTCAGAGGCTTTGGCCCCAGAGTTTCCATATTTATTGGGAGCAAACCCCTATCTAAAAGAATATCCATTTTAATTCTCCAGGGAGTACAATTGCTGATCCAAGTCACATCCTCTATAATGAGCTTGGGGTTGAATTCATAAAAGTGTTCAAAGCAAGGTCTGCTTTTGCTGTGCTATGAACTTGGAGAAGTCAGATTCAAAGCCATTTTTAACTGCTTTTTTCCTTGTTTTTGGTTTGGTTTGGTTTGGTTTTGGGACTGAGGATTGAACCCCGGGGTGCTTTACCACTGAGCCACATTCCCAGACTTTTTTTATTTGCTTTTAATTTTGAGACAGGGTCTCTCTAGTTGCTTAGGGCCTTGCTAAGTTGCTGAGGCTCATTCCAACTTGGTTTCAAACTTGCAATCCTCCTGCCTCAGCCTCCAAGTCACTGGGATTACAGGTATACATCAACACTCACTTAATTACAATTTTTAAAAGATACTTTAAACTAGAATAAAAGAATTCAGAACATGGAAGAACAGGTACTTCCAGAAGAGAGGGAAATCAGGGAAGGAATCAAGCAAAACAGGTTAATCTCTCAAGAAATGGAAGAGACTAGGAGAGATGGGAGGGGAGCTGTAGTGCCTCTGATGGCTTCTCCTAGAACCACAAACTCTCTAGACAATATTAGGAGAAAAAAGAGGTACAATGAGCTATAAAGAAAAAATACATTATTAACTCTGTTCAAGAAGGCTCTAATTTTTCACACTAGAGGAGAGAATAAGCAGCCAAGCCATTCTTTCTGTATGTATATCAGACAGGGCTCTGAGGTGCCAGCAACAGAAACCAACTTTGGTTAAGTAGAAAATTGTTCATTAGAAGGATATTGGGTAGCTGCTCAATCATCGGGAACAATGGAAACAGACTCAGCATCTACTCGCTTAGGAACAGCATCAAAATACATGCAGCAGTTGTGTCCATATCTACTTGCTGCTATGGCCAGGGTCTAGGAGCTGAGCTTGTACCAGTACACTCCAGCCACGACAGAGTCTGTGGCCAGCAACTGTTCCTGGAGCTCTAAGAATATAACCTTGTTATAACCACCTCTACTGCCAGAGAGGAGTCTCAGAGGCCCATCATTCATCCTCACTAGCTGCTACTACTCAAAGTCTGGATGAGTGTATGTCAGAATTTAGCACATGGGCCTGTGCCTGAACTATAGTCATGGCAGGGAAATTGACTTTCTGCCATCTTTAACTTCTCCAATAAGAGATGAGCTCCATGTTTAGCAAATTCCCCAAGCATAGGAAAAGAATTCCTACAGAAACACAAAAAGAATGGCACACATTTGCTGCTTAATAAAACCTGCCTTGAGTTTCTAAAAGAACAAATAATGGGATGTCATAGTCTTAAGGAGTTAGCACTAGGTGCTAAACCATAGATGGGGACAGTGGTTAGGGACAGTTTCTGGAGACAGGGAGATATATGTTTGACCCTATTTCCATTACTTTTCTACCTATCTGATCTTGAACAAGGCTCTTTAGCCCCTTTAAGCCTCAGTTTCCCTACCTGGAATATGGGGTTAGCAATACTTTGCCAACATTAATGCTGTGACAGGTACTATGACATCTATTGTTCTTCTAGCCTGCTTGGAACTTCTTTCACACCCCACTGGGCTAACAGTGCCCTACTTTCCCAAGGAGAACCTCTTCAATTGGAACCACATGTGCCAGCCCAACTTGCCTTCATTCATGTGGGTAGTACATGACTCAGGTTGGACCAATAATCGTGCCCCATACCACTGGCCTCAGTGACTGACTCAGGAATGGGCATCCAATCAAATTGGCCCAATCAGAATTCTCAGGATCTTTCTCCTGAAGATGCCTGTAAATATTATTTCTTTCTACTTGGGCTATAATACAGGTAGAAGATGAGTCTGGATCTGCAGGAGACCATCTTCCTTACCTTACAAAGAGGCATGGCTAAGATGAAGAAAAAAGACAAAGTCCTAAAGACATTGGCGGAACAGAGTCAGCTGCTCCCCTGGATCTCTCAGTTATGAGAATCAATACGTTTCCTTTTATGCTTAAACTGGTTTGTATTGAATGTCTATCACAAACAACCCAGAGTCATGAGGAATTTAGTTGTTGGGAGAATTATATGAGATAATAATAGCAATGATTGGTGGGTGTATCTAGTGACTAGTTCCTGATTTTTCTCAAAATAGGCATATGCATTGAACTTATCTCCAATGAAAGATGCTTTTATTATTATTATTATTCACATTACTCTGTATTACTCCTCAGGCAAAATGCCTTTCAAAACTTTGTTAATAACATTACCTTTTACCTGAATGTATTTTACTTTCTCTCCATTCTACTCAAATTTTATTCCTTTAAAGACCTGAGTGTTGCTACCTACAAGAATGTATCCCAATGCCAGGTATGGTGGTGCACACTGTAATCCCAGCAACTTAGGTGGCTGAGGAAGGAGGATTAAAAGTTTGAGGCCAGACTCTACAACTTGGCAAGACACTGTCTCTAAATAAAAAATAAAAAGAGCTAGAAATATAGCCCAATGGTAGAGCACCTTGAGAGTTAATCCCCAGTATTGCAAAAACCAAACCAAACAAAACAAAACATAGCCCTAGGGACTATGGACAGCCTTCATCTGTTTCCCTCCTCCTCAGCTCTGTATGCCATGTCATATCATCTGTGTTAGGCATTTATTTATTATTGGATTCCCTATATTCTCTCATCAT
The DNA here is from genome assembly GCA_004024805.1 of Geosciurus inauris. Classification (NCBI taxonomy): domain Eukaryota; kingdom Metazoa; phylum Chordata; class Mammalia; order Rodentia; family Sciuridae; genus Geosciurus; species Geosciurus inauris. The sequence continues at coordinate 61,433 of PVHX01011727.1, forward strand.
AGCCACCATTTCTTTTTTTTTAATTTTTAAAAAATTTTTTTTAGTTGTAGATGGACACAATATCTTTATTTTATTTATTTATTTTTGCTAAGGATCGAACCCAGTGCCTCATACATGAGAGGCAAGCACTCTTCCACTGAGCTACAATCCCAGTCCCCACAGTCACCATTTCAACAGTATTTGTCCCATGTATCAAGCTTCATAAGAATTAGAAAAAAAATCTTATGCTTTTTGATAAATGCTACTGCACAAAACAAGTACTTGCTATTCTCTGCAAATAGAGGGAAATCAACTAGGTAAACTTGTAAAAAAAAATTGGTTTTGTGATCATAGATGCTCATGAAATACATGTGAACTAGTTTCATAGACTGAACCCTACAGATGGCAAGGAACCTGCCTAACACAGCATATGAACTGACAGGAAGAGGACTTGAACCCAGGTCTCCTAGCTTTCTTTTGAAGATTATTTCATTAAGAGTGGAATTTAAGGGCTGGGGTGTGGCTCATGGTAGAGTGCTTGCCTAGCATGCATGAGGCCTGGGTTCGATTCTCAGCACCACATATAAATAAATAATAAATAAATAAAAGGTCTATTGACAACTAAAAATATTTTTTAAAAAAGAGTGGTATTTAATATTGCCTAAGTAATATTATGGAATTTAATATTGCCTTACTATGCCGACAGTATGCTTCTGGGCATTATCTCATCTAATTCTTTTTTTTTTTTTTTGGTACCAGGGATTGAACTCAGGGGCACTCGACCACTAAGCTGCATCCCCAGCCCTGTTTTGTGTTTTATGTAGAGACAGGGTCTCACTGAGTTGCTTAGTGCCTCGCCGTTGCTGAGGCTGACTTTGAACTCATGATTCTCCTGTCTCAGCCTCCCTAAGTGCTGGGATTAGAGGCCTGTGCCACCACGAACAGCTTCTCATCTAATTCTATGAGGTAAACACTGTTGCACTCCCTTCTTTTTTTTTTTTCCAAATTTGAAAATTTTATTATTATTATTATTATTTTTTAGAGGATAACATTTCATTTCTCTGGTTGTAAATGATATAGAATCACAACATACATGCAGTCATACATTAAGTTAGGGCTATGCTGACCATCATATTCCACCACCTTTACTGTCCCCATGCCCCCTCCCCACTTACACCCCTGTGAACAGAGTTCTCCATTGTTCCCATGTCCTTCCCCACATTATGGATCAGCATCCACTTATCAACGAGTACATTCGGCATTTGGTTTTCTGAGATTGGCTTACTTCACTTAGCATGATATTCTCCAACTCCATCCATTTACCTGCAAATGCCATAATTTTCTTCTCTTTTATTGCTGAGTAATATTCCATTGTGTATATATACCACAGCTTCTTTATCCATTCATCTAT